>JAYMTP010002245.1:0-20492 GCA_036897365.1 Geranium brycei
AGCATTTTTGGGGAAGGTAAACAGTGAAACACCACACTATTCAACACTTGTGAACAGTCTCTCTGATACTGCCAATATATTGAGTTTTTCAAATTTTTTGCGACGAAACGATATATATTGGTAAAATTATCGGTCAAATCTGATTAAGTCATTTAAATTTAAATTAATAATAACGTATATATTTAATTATTTATTTATTACAAAATGTGTTCTGCTGCGATGTTTTCGCGATCTCTCCGAATTTGTCAATTCTTCATTTTTATCAACTGATTGATATATATTCGCGATCCGAATTCTATAACTTTGGTTAAAAAGTTTTTCCTATTTATTTACAATTTAAAAATGGTGCACGAATAAATCGGACAGCAGAGAGATTGATGGGATAAATAAATAGTTTTAATTAATTAATTAATATTTAAAACATAAACCCGAATAAAGTTTGAGTTAAATATTTTGAGGTGCAAAATTAAATAAGTGATTTAATTTTTGGCCGGTCCTAACGGTACCGACGAACTCTTCACAAAGCGGGAACCATGTTTCTCTCTCTCTCTAAAGCATTTATAAATATTTAGTTTCTCTCTCCTCACAGACTCAGACTCATGTCATGTCCTCTCTGTTACAGTCGTGCCGGCCTCAACCTCTCTCAATATTTCTTCTCTTTCATTTCCTTTTCGCTCGCTCCTTCTCTCTCTCTCTCTCTCTCGGAATCGAAGAAGCTCTCAATTTTTGATCTCATGAGTTGTTGAGGTTTTTTCTTTTGTGAGTAATGGCTACGACTTCGAGCTCCACTCTGAGATCAGCGCCGCACAGGGCAGAGAGGCAGCTACAGGTCCCTCCTCATTCCTCGTCTTCGTCTTCTAGAGCTCAGATTAATCACTCTGTTCGCTCCAGGGCTCAAGCTCCAAGGCGCTCCGTCACCCCCAATTCGCGTGCCCATTCCTGCGATTCCGATGAAGGTCTGGCCCTTTCTCTCTATTCATTTCTGTTAGGTTAGGTTTAGGTTTAGGTTTAGGTTTCTATTTCTGTTTGGGAGATTTTGATGTGTTATGTTTTGGGAAGGATTGGAGGTTAACAAGTCCTGAGTGAGGAATAAGTGTATGTTAGGTACTGAATAAGTGTATAATGCTACAGTGATTGAGTAGGATTTGTGGTCTACGACGGAGAAAACCAGAATGCAGGATGGGTAGGTCGTTTCAAAGTGAAGGCTCTCTAACTGTCTCATTTAGTGTTGAGGTCAATGTTCTTGTGAGGACGGGTCAATGCTGCTGACACCCGACATAATCGAACAATGAAGCATAGTTTGTGATTGATTTTCTTATAATATTGACATTAACACACCCCAGCTTTATGATTAAACAAAGGAGAATAGTGTTGGGGCAAGTATCAAGCATGTGACTTGTTAGCCGAAAACATATTGTGAAGAAAAACTCTTAGAGATTGCTTTAAGGATAGTTTTTTTTTCAAGAGCTTAAAATGACAATTGTATATGAAGTTCTACCACGTCTAAGTGAGTATTATACATCGCAAGGTTATTAGATGTAAGGTGGCTATGGCATGTTCATTTCCGTAAGTTGTTTTCATATACTGGATGGTGCTAGTTATTGGTTTTCTTTTTGTTACTTTTAGAAGGCTGAGAGATGGAATAAGTCTAGCGCTCTGCAATGGTGATTCTATGTGTATGTTGTCTTGGTGGTAGTTTACTTTCTTAGAACTAAAGGAACTATCTTGCGGCACAATGTTACCGTTAGACTTCTATGTGTATGTTGTTTTTGAGGAATTTCAATTCAACCTTATCACAGATTCTGTAAGGGTGAGGGTATCTGTTAGACTTCGTCCAAGAAACACCGAGGATCTCCTTTCAGATGCTGATTTTGCTGACTGTGTTGAGCTGCAGCCAGAGGTGATCTATTTCTTCTGCTGACTAATTTAGAACTCCATTTCAGTGCTGGAGGCCTTTAGCATGTTTAGTTCTTTGTTAATCGCATGTCGGAATCCTGATCAATACTTTTTTGCAAACAGTTTCCCCTCAACACTAAATGTAATTGATGTGATTTTTAATGCAGTTGAAGCGGTTAAAGTTAAGGAAAAATAACTGGAGTTCCGAGTCTTATAGATTCGACGAAATTTTTGCAGAAACTGCCTCCCAAAAGCGTGTCTATGACGCAGTAGCAAAACCTGTAGTTGAGGTGAGTGATTTATAAGCTTGACAAGTTGCAGCACTAGGAATTTCTAATTATTAGTGCAACTTTGAAATGTTGCATGTTGGCGCATAAATGTAGTTGACTGTGTTTTATATACTTTTCAAATCTTCCTGTTTGAAAGTAATATTACTCTCTCTCACACACACACGCACACACACTCATCATTAAAAAAGTTATTTGGAATAGTTCTGGATGGCACGTTAATTATTTTGGTCACTGTTGGTCTACTTTTGCAGAGTGTATTAAATGGATACAATGGTACAGTGATGGCTTATGGTCAAACAGGTACTGGCAAAACTTACACGGTGGGCAGACTAGGTAAAGATGATGCATCCGAACGTGGTATTATGGTTAGAGCTCTAGAGGACATAATTTTAAGCACCTCAGATGCTGCCGATAGTGTGGAAGTTTCATATTTGCAGGTACTTAATATAGTTTCCCTCAAATAAAAATTTACCTTTGAGTGTATTTTATGTAGTCTTCTTATGTTCTAAATTAAATTGCCTTTTCTCTTAGCGTGATGATTAGAA
Source organism: Geranium brycei (assembly GCA_036897365.1). Classification (NCBI taxonomy): domain Eukaryota; kingdom Viridiplantae; phylum Streptophyta; class Magnoliopsida; order Geraniales; family Geraniaceae; genus Geranium; species Geranium brycei. Next base: position 2,732 of record JAYMTP010002245.1, read on the forward strand.
ACTTGATTCTCGAATATATTTTTTTATTAGCAATAAAGTCATCTGAGGTACTGGAATCATCTAGAGATACAATAAAAAAAGTTTTGTTTTAGTACTACTATGGAGGATAAAGACACAAACATGTTTAATATTAGCTTTTCGAAATGTTTACTAAAACCATATGCTATCCAAGCCTGCTAGAATTATAAACCCATTATATTTCTTAGGCTTTGTTACTAATAATTGATACATCGTCCTTATTCTTTTTTCGCTTTACTGCTTCAGTTGTATATGGAATCTATACAAGATTTGCTCTCACCGGAGAAGATTAATATCCCTATTGTAGAGGATCCCAAGAATGGGGAAGTGTCATTACCTGGTGCCGCGGTAGTTAAAGTTCGAGATCTTGAACACTTCATACAATTGCTGCAAGTTGGTGAGGCAAACCGCCATGCTGCTAATACGAAGCTAAACGCCGAATCTTCCCGTAGTCATGCAGTTCTTATGGTGGGTACATATTATCGAATCCAGGATTTTCTGATATTTAGGTTCTTTAAACCATTAACCATTATACCTCTCTGAATAAGTTATTACTTCTAGGTTTTCTAAATTTAGGATCCTGTCTTACAGGTTTATGTTCGGAAATCTGTACAAGGAAGAGTACTAGATGATATTTCTTCTCGAGAGGACTCAACTTCAACCCGTGGTAGTGGAATACCATTGGTCAGAAGAAGCAAGTTGCTGGTTGTAGATCTTGCTGGGTCTGAAAGGATTGACAAATCTGGTTTGCCATTTGGTTTCTTCATCTTAATTTTATCCTTCCTTGCTGTTGAAGTTGTCCCACATTGGAAGAATGTTGATTAATTGAGCTGTTGATATACTAGTTGGATCCTCCACCTAATAGCTTAAGTTTTTTGTGTTGGAGAAACTAAAATAAGCGTATAGGCCACTTAAAATTTTGGTATTTGTCCTAAACTTTTTTCACTAATCGTCTAATGTTCTATCCTTAGCAGGGCAACTTCGTTTAATTGTGATTTGTCTGTTTTTGAGGCCAACGATTGTTGTGAATGATGCTGCAGGAAGCGAAGGGCACTTGCTAGAGGAGGCTAAGTTCATCAATCTTTCTCTAAGTGCCCTTGGAAAATGTATAAATGCATTGGCTGAAAACAGTCCGCATATCCCTATTAGAGACTCAAAACTGACAAGATTGCTTCGTGATTCATTTGGAGGTTATCCTTTTTTTCTTTTCCTTCGTTTACTAAATGTTTTTAGTATCAAAATACGTAGTTAGCTTCTATTCAAGGCCTTCTCTTGCAAGGAACTGATCAGATCTATCATTAATTTTCTTCTCGTATACAACTTGTTCCTTCTATCCTAAAGAAATCAATCCATCTATCCACCAGTTAGTTTTATAATATAGATCTATTTTTCCTCTCTACTAGCTAGCTAGTTTTGTTCTTTATTTGTACTTTTCAGTTATGGTGCAATAAAGTTTTCGCTCATCAAAAGAAGAGTATTACTATTTTAGTTGATCTCATGGTGACCCAATTTTAGGCTTGGTGCTTATATATGAAACATACATAACGATGAATACTCTTTTATTTATTTGTTTATTTATCATTGTTTCATCAATCAGGCTCAGCCAGAACTTCACTTATAGTAACAATTGGACCATCTGCACGGCATCATGCAGAGACCACTAGTACAATAATGTTTGGACAACGTGTAAGTAATACAAAATTTTCTGTATCCTTCTGTTGCCTCTCTCTCTCTCCCTCTCTCTCATGGCTATCATTTTGAGTTGGATGCCCTAACAAAAGCAATCACAAGATGATGCCTAATGCTTTGCTTTATAATCAATTTTGGTTCTGACTAGTGCTGCCTTCCTCAATCTTCTTGGCATAAAAATATATGTACATGGTTGGTTAAAGTTGGTGTATCATGCTCTCCCAAGTGTAGATTATTTAAATTTAGTACTTCTACTTCAATGATGAATAGGTATCATATTTCAAAGATTATGTTAAAATGTATCACATCTCTTAAGTTCTGGTGCTTTTGCAGGCCATGAAAGTAGTGAACATGGTAAAGCTTAAAGAAGAATTTGACTACGAAAGTCTATGTAGGAAGCTTGAGAAGCAAGTAGATGTTCTTACAGCAGAAATTGAAAGACAACTTAAGTTAAGAGACAATGACAAACGTGCAATGGAAACACGACTTGAGGAGTATCAGATATCTTTATCTGAAGCAGAAGAGAATCTAGCTGCAAGATCTGAGGTAGTTGACCCTCCACTGTTATATAGTTTCAATCTCAATTAACGAGAACTGATTTTGATTTTTTTGGTTGTGCTTATCTCTTACCTTCTACTTATCATGTATCACATTTTCCAATATCTGATGCTTGCAGATTTTCGAGAAGGAAAACAACCGTTTGCAACAAGAGATGCAAGAAATCTTAACTGCACTGAATCATCATAAAGATCACAATAATTTCATGCATGATAAAGTTGCGGATCTAGAAATGAGTTTAAATCGTAGCAAGGTATTGTTTTCTCCACAGAGAAAGCTGTATACGTCTATTCTCAACTTCTTTCTTTGAATTTTTAATTCTCAAGCAAGCAAACATGTTTCGATCTAATATAATTGCTGTTTGGATGTAGAATTCCATTTTCTTGATATTGCTAATTACCTTCTGCTGCATGAACTTAACACTTTTTGGATGATAACAGCAACACCAGCTTGAAAATTCTTCATATCAGAAAGTCCTGGCTGATACAACTCAGATGTACGAGAAGAAACTATCAGATCTAATTAAACGATTAGACGAAGAGCGTACTTGCTCAAAAAACACCGAGGAACAATTACACATTACGAGGAAGCTCCTTTGTGATTGTCAAAAGTCCAATGAGGTTAGTTCTTGTGTACTACTAATTTTCCTGCTCTATCAGAGATCTGTCAGCTATTTATAGTTATTGCTTTTGCCTTTGTAGGGTTTTCATATGACACTTGATAATGCATGTACTGCATTTTAACCATAAAAATAAAGCAATTGTTGAGAAATAATCTAATGAGCATGAAGCTAATATGCTTTCTTGTTCTTAGTAGCAATTCCAAATAGAAAACTCTTCATATCAGAAGGAGCTTGCAGACACTACTCAGATGTATGAGGAGAAGATAGTTGGATTAAATAAGCAATTAGAAGACGAGCTTGATCATTTAGAAGTTGCCAAAGAACAACTTGAATTGGAAAGAAAGCTCCAAACTGATCATCAAAACTCAAAGCAGGTAACCTTAAATATCACTTCCTTCCTCTTAATCATCTTATTTTCACGAACAGAGGAACAGTAGGGGAACTTTTATATTTTGTTTGGTTAAATATTAATCAGTTAAATTCTGGGCTTCTTGCAATTTAAGGAGTCAATTGTGTTCAAGTATCATTAGAAAACCTCTTCTGCTTAAAATAAGGTAATGCATTCATTCTAGTATTTTGGTTGGTGAATATGCATACTTCCACTGTGACAAAATTTTATGTAAAGAAACAATAAAATAATACGACATGCCGACATGGACATGCATGAATTCAGTCATTGCTACATGTACTAAATCTAAAATAACTACAAAACAAACATTGAAATGTCATGATCTTAATATTACCAGTATCACGCCCCAAATCCAGTCCGAATTATCTTGTTGCATTATTGCTGTCATTATTCTAGTTATACTATCCATGGAGCTAATAATTCTTGGGCTTTTGTATGTTCCTAAACTTATTATGATTATATTGTCTGTCTCCAGAACCAGGAACAGAAAGAGATTGATGACATGTGGAATAAGCTACAAGAAATGTATCAGTTGCAAGAGAATACCATAAAGGAACTGCAAACTTTGAGATCCAAATATGAAGATCTATTATCAGAGAAGGTAAGTTGACAAATTGAACCCGTGGTTTTTCTTTTTTATCAGCAAAGAAAAAATATTGATAAAAATGCTGTCCCGGAAGGAAGCAAGAATACAAAGATGGAAGAAAAAACAAAAAGCTTACCCGAGAACCATAAGCTAAACGACTAAAATTGAACCTGTGGTTAAGATTGAAACTCCCCTTCCTGTCCAAGTTAACTTTGTCTTGTATACTGTACTCATCTGAACCATCTACAATGGAATTTTAGTTTAGGTTAGAATTTGATAATGTAATTATAATATAATCTTCTTTTGTAAAGGTAAATCTAGGTGAAGAACTTCATGCTGTGAGGCAAAGACTTGTAGCTGAAGAAAAGAAGAGGAAGATAGCCGAAAATGAGCTGATCAAGATACAAAGGAATGTCCCTGAAGATGACAGTGATTTCGAGGCAAGTTACTTCATGCATTTTTACGTATCATGGTTGTTATATGTGCTTTACTCATTCATCACATTAACACTTATCAGGACAAGAGGTCTTACATGAAGGAAAATATAAGTAAAGGATCTTCAGCATTTGGAAATACTTTGGGTTCACACAAGTCAAATCCATTAAGGGAGACATTATCTGGTCAGAGGGCCACAATTACAAAAATATGTGAAGAAGGCAAGATTTTACCAATAGTAAAAGCATTTAAGGTTTTACTATAATTACTCAAACCTCTTCAGATCTTTTGCTTATAAAGCTGTTTTGCTTTACAAATTCAGTTGGGCTTCAAAAAATATTACAGTTGTTATCATCTGGAGACTCAGATGTCCAAATCCATGCTGTCAAAGTGGTGGCCAACCTTGCAGCTGAAGGTACACTAGCGTTTGAATTGAATGATCTGTCTGAAACTATCACTGAGTGATGATGATAGTCAGCGTATCAATTATGGTTCTTGTGTTGTTTCAGATACTAATCAGGCAAAGATTGTGGAGGAGGGTGGTTTAGATGCTTTGCTTATGCTTCTGCGAACATCGGAGAACACAACTATTCTTAGAGTTGCTTCCGGGGCCATTGCAAACTTGGCAATGAATGGTAATCTTGATTTCATGCCTTCTCTTCTTGTATTATGGCATCAACTATTCTGAGAATCATCTTGATAAAGTTGAGCCCTTTGACTTTCTATTGATGATTTTTCTTCAACTCTCAGAGATGAACCAAGGTTTAATCATGAGCAAAGGAGGAGCTATGCTTCTAGCAAAGACATCATCTAAAACAGATGACCCTCAAACTCTTCGGATGGTAGCTGGTGCACTTGCAAATTTATGTGGAAATGGTAAGATAGAAGTTGGTTTGTTAAATTGAGCCATAGAACTAGACATTTATGGTTTTCGTTGTCAAATGATCTTTACTGCTTCATATGTTCATCAGCTTGTATGATAAATATACCTCGTCCTGCTGGAAAATTTTAGTTGGATCTAGAAAACATATACCGGGGAAGAGCTCAGTATATTAAGTTATTAACCTAATGTGAGTTGTTGCATGACAGAAAAGCTGCACTTCATGTTGAAAGAAGATGGAGGCATCAAGGCAATGATGGGGATGGTCAAATCTGGGAACCTTGATGTCATCGCACAGGTTGCTCGGGGAATTGCTAATTTTGCAAAATGTGAATCACGAGCAATAATTCAAGGTTTGCAGAGATGTCCATATGCTATATTACATGATTGAATGTTAGGTACCTGTATTTAAAAAAATGCAAACATGCTTGCTGCAGGACATAGAAAAGGCCGTTCACTTCTTATGGACGACGGCACTCTTACATGGTTGATTGCAAATTCTTCGACCACTTCCATTTCAACTCGACGCCACATTGAGCTTGCTCTCTGTCATTTAGCACAGAACGGTACACTACTTTCTGACTTGAGCGTTGATCAAAATTTGCAACCCTTACATAAACTTTTCTACTGTTTATGATTGCTACAGAAGACAATGCTAGGGACTTCATATCCAGTGGAGGGTTAAAAGAAGTTATAAGAGTATCAGTTGAATCAAGTAGAGAAGACATCCGTAACTTAGCTAAGAAAACATTGAAATTGAAGGTATTTCAAGCAGAGATGGTTGCAGAATAGCAGTAAAATGTACAGATTCTCGGCCTCAGAAGTTCTTTTTCTTTCGCCTGACTGAATGCAACAACTTATCTCTGTCTTGAAGAATAAAAGAAAGATGAGGTAGATGTAGTCAATATTTAAGCGAGAAATTAGGTAGGTTACTCTTTTTTGGCAAGTATTTATAATTTATCAATGTACTCGAACTAGTGTTGCTTGCAAGACTATATGTATGTACTTGTCAACTCTACAGGCAGAGTAAATACTAACACCAGAACTCCTGAGATAATTTATAAAATATAGGCATTCGAAAACAAACTTGCTTTAGATTTTTGTTGATATTACCGCATTATTTCTGTTTCAACTGCGTACGTTCAGAGACATGTATATCTAAAGATATGCAGCTTTTGTTTGTATATTTACTGATTTTTTTGTTCACGGTTTCTTTTCTTATGTTCAAATATATTTAGGATACATATCTCAGCTGAAAACATATGGGTTTTCTTTTTTGGCAAGTTTAAACTGCTTTTACTGCATATTTCTAAATTATCATGAATGTAAGACTAGCTTCGGTATGCATCTTTAAACCATGGTCATACAACCTTATGTTTAATACTCTTAAGAGAAAATTGCAAAAACATGTCCTATACGTTGTTAATGACAAAAAGGTGTTGTGAACTTTGAATTTTTGTGCAAAATGTGTGTATATAAAAAAATTCAAAATTCACATCACCTTTTTGCCATGTTTTTGCAAAAGTGTGACAGTATAGGACACGTTTTTGCAATTTTCCTAACTTTTAATCATGTAACCATGTCAGTTTTTCAACAACAAAAAATGTATAATGCTCACCATTTTTTCTTACAAAAAACTGGCTAGTTATGTGGTTTCGTGTAGATTAAAGATATGTTACAACAAAAAATGGATTTATTAGTATGCAAACAACAGTTATTTTCATATTCAGTAAACACAGGCCAAAAATGTACCACAGGATGGTTGCGGCTGGGATAGCAACTTCTGTGAAAAGTGTAATTCCCTAAGCTGAACAATGAATCTATACATTTGCACCACCAAACCCACCTGGGAGGAACAGCCTTTGCACGTCTGATGTGCAAGAGAGAGCTGGCATCGCCTTCCAGGAAATCTACTGGGATAAAATTTCTGAAACCCGGGATAGTGCATCAGCAGGAATCTCCCTTCCTGGGACTTGGATGTTGAGAAGATTTCCATACCTATAAAAGATGCACGCCAATATCGTAAAAGATGTTTCTAATTGTTTTGAATGTTAATTCAATACTTTTCAGTTGCAGTAACCGATGATCGACTTACTCTGTGGCTGTAAACAAACAAGTGTTATCTGTTATAAAAGCAAGCAAGGCCTACAAGTAGGAAAATAAATTAGAATTATATGACAACAGAATGGCTTAAATAAAATGAGGAACTGTCAAAAATCTGGACGACTTGCCTCAAATGGCATGTTTAAGAGTTCATAGTAAGTCCGGACACGCTCTAGTCTCAGCTGTACCGATTCACTGTCAATTGATGGAAGAGCTGCCAGGGCCTGAAGTGACGTGACGATGAAATACAAACAGGGTTTAACAGGTTTGGAAACAAAATCTAAATCAGCAGGTTTCTTTTGGGTAATTTAGGGAATGGATCATAAGTTATCCTAAATGGAATATGTTTTTCTCATTGTAGAAATTTCACATTCAATATAGTGTAATCCCAGAGAATACAAGGCTAGCAGCACAAAACACGATTTTGATGTCAGGAACTTCATACTGACAAGAAATCAGAAAAGGTCTAGCAATTAAGAGGTTCATTAACTTCTCATGATTTATTTTTCTTTCTTTCGTCCTTGCTCGGTACTGAAACAAAGGAAGGAGCTTTGAGGTAGGAAGGATGAAAGTTTATTATATCAAACATAAATGAATCAGTATACTAACAGAACCACCTACATAATGAATCATGAAGCAGGCTACATTCTTGGAAATTCTTCAAGTAATTCAAAACACTTCAGAGTGTTATAAAACTCCCTAGTTCTCCCCGATAACTCAGTAAAATCACGTTGACCGAGTTTTAAAACTCGTTGGTCAAAGTTGGTCAAATTTTATTTTTATGTTTTACATATGCTTTGAAACTGTTCTTTAGTTTTTGCTTTTGTTTGAACTTACAAAGTTGTTTGAGAGTATCTTATTTCTCTAAAATATCGTATCTTTTTGTCTTTCATGTGAATTATATATGGATATATGTATATCTAATATTTATTTAATACAAAACAAGTTTTGCGGATTTCTCCCCGAGTTTTCAAAACTCCTTATTTTTTTGTCTCGCCGAGATCTCCTCAATTCCGACTTTTAGAACCTTGCTTCAGACCAATTGCGAGAAAATGGATATGAAAAGAAAAATTACTTGTTCCAAGGCAATTGTATTTTGGCATATTTGCTGCACCCCAAAAAGGTTGATGGATTTCATATCAGCCAAAGCCTGAACAAATAACACATCTTCCCATCAACAGCAAAAAGAAGAGCAAAATAGGTGTGTGTGTGTGTGTGTGAATAGAGAAAGAGAGAGAGAGGTTGCACAGCACACCTTGATGGATGTATCTGCTGCAATACCACAAATTCCACCAAATATGTAATTACGCTTTAATCCGGCAACAAAAGGTGTCATTGCTTCATCTCTACGCGTTATCTATTGGTAACAAAGCAAACGAAAATATAACTGATTAAAAAAATGTGACATTTGCTTCGAAGCAGAGATAATTTCAAAGGAAATATGGATGCATACTTACAGAAATAAACAAATTTCTTTTTATAAGCAAAACGATTTATTAAAAGGAGTGGACGAGATCCCGAAGAGGAAGCAAGCAACAACCACTCAACGGAGTGGACGAGATCCCGAAGGGTGATACAAAGCAAGCCCAAAGGCGAAGCAAAAGAGACAGAGAGACACAAAAAAAGAACAAAAGAGAAAGCAAAAGCAGAGAACTAGCGGAGTTCCGCCTCTGAAGCCCGAGCAAGATCCTGGGCATTTTCCTCGATCACGAGTTTTTTTTATCAACAAAGGAGAATGTGATCTTTTGGTGTCCTATGATTATCCTTTTCTATAAGGACTCTTATACTTGTCAAATAAATAATAAATGGGCAACTTTCATTAATTAAATTTATGACAAAAATACAAACTCCCAAACCTCCACCCACTCCCATGCAGGTGAGCATATACCTCTTAGAGGACATGAAAAACTTTGCTAAAGAGTTCAATATTTGACACCGCCGACAGCATGCTTACTTGAACAAAATTATTCTCCGTCAAGGAAAATGTTGCAGGTCAAATTGTTATAATAGTCAAGTAATATTAAGGTTAGCTTTCCTATTGTTCCATATATAAAAGAACTTCTTATTGTATTATTAAGAGCAACAATCATCAATAAAGCTTGAGATTGACATGGTATCAGAGGCTCTCTAAAAAAAATTCGATCCTTGGTTCAATTTTTGTGCAAGTGTTACTTTCCCCACTCGTTAATTATGTTTTAGCGGGTGGGCAAGGCTTTATAATTCTGATTTCCCATTGTTATTAGTGTTCCAATTTCTCCCTTTTATAAGTTGGGTATCAATCCCCGAAGTCTCTGAGCTCCGGTCTCCGTCTCCAAGTTGGGTATAAACTTTATTGCAACCAGACTACTTAAAAACTTTATTTATACCTGGCAACCAATTAAAATTTCAAATGAATATTGCAATTTCAAGGAATAAGGTTCATTTGGAGCCCCAGACATCAAATTTTACAAAATTTAATTGTGGGTGAAATGGGAGGTACTTCGTGTAATAACATGAGACCACTGGTTCTAGTCCCCCACCTGCAGTTATTGCTGATCAATTTCATGCCTTCGGCACTGCATGTTCATTTTATAGGTTCTTATACCTAAAGCTATCTATCATATGCTTTCTTTTATAGCACTTGCACACAGGTGCACAAAACTATTGGAAACAGCTGAAACAAATATTTCATTCAGTAGTCAACAATGTCATCAATCGATTATTTGTTCATTCAAAAGTTTGAGTTTGAGTTGAAATACAGACCTTGGCCGTAAGTGAAATGATAAAGTCATCTGGCTCTTCCGCATCTCGGTCTTCCAGGTATTCCCTATGTGCCATTTCCTGTTTAGATGATAAAACTCAGACACCATGCAGAATCATCTAAAAGGTATCAGTTCTATTGGGACAGTTATGTAAGAATCATAAATCTTGTACAACCAGAAGACGAAAAAAAACCTATAAATCTTGCACAAACCTGCAAATGAAAAATTGTCTCCAGTTGCATCTCTACACGTAAAACCTTAAGACAATCAACTGCCAATTGCCTATAACCATCAGCAAATGACTCTGTATCCCTACTAGATAAACTGCCTATTTGAGAATTGGGGCGCTTCACACTCTCTTCTACATTATTTGATGCTTTTAAGGTTGTTAGCCCAAGTCTGCATAAAGCAATTGATTCAGTAATTCGATAAATTTAAGAGTTTCTACATGGATGGACGATATGAAGTTTAAACACGAAATCATGTAATCACATATAAATCAGCATACAACTATAACACAATAAACCAATATCCATGTCTGCCCTAGTGGTGATACCTTTTTTACTTCAATTTAATAAGCAAAAGGGAGCAATAAAAAAGAATGTTCCAGATAACTTTAGATGTCATAAAAGAAAAAACTGGGTAAGTTTTACAGATAAGGAGAAAATACTAGGATACACAAGAAAAATGAGTGAAAGCGTGATATTTGCATCCACGATAGCACCTCAAAGTTACAAGTAACCTTTTTGAGGAAGCCAGTCAACCTCTATGACCTAACAGCAATTGAAGAGGAATTGATCTACACACATGCCTTTTAAAACGTTCTAGAGGCAAAGCCCATAAGTTACAGTCCCGAATTTGTGGATCGAGTAATGGGTCTCAGCCTATGATAGATTGAGAGCTTCGTTAACGAGAGAGCTCTCTAGTATCAATTTAGAGTTGTTAAGAGAGAACCATAGCAGGTTTTTGGTACAATGGGCATTGGGTCCATAATACCTATACACAGCCCTCCACCAAGGCCTTCGGTGGAATGGACTTCACTAATAGTAACCCCACTTGTGTGCCCTTAGAAACAATTGCGGGCACCTCAGTAAAAATAATTCATTTCATGGAACTGAACTCCTTGCTAAAAAGCACTCTCTAATCTCAATTTAGAGTTCGTTAAGAGAGAACTCAAGATCTCTAAATTAGCAACTATTATTTTAATATTCCATATCTTATTGCTTAACTCGTGCAGGTATTTATAGACTTTTTTTTATAAGCTACTGAATTTTATTGTAAGAAAAGACAAGGGGGTTAAGAAAAGTAAAAAGAGACTAGAGATGATGGAGAAAGGTCTCAGGCTGCTGATGTAGAGGAGACTGGTTCCAAGTCTGGAGCAAGTGCTGTAGTCGATCCCTGTCCAGATTTTTGGCTAAATGAATTGACAGAGTCAAGTGCTTGATTTTGAGGAAGGTAATAGACGGAGAGGCGGCAGCGCCTTCGAAAATGAGAGCATTCCTGGCCAGCCATATGTTCCAGAGAGAAATGCTGAATAACGGGCACCATAAGGGCCGGTGTTTTATAGAGGAGATGAGGTGAGGCCATGATTCCTGGAGCTCGACGACCTGTGCTGGGAGGACTACTTGTAGGTATTTATAGACCGTTGAATCCCAATCAAAGCCTCTCTAAAAAAAATTCCGATCTTGGTTCAACTTTTGTGCGAGTGCTCCCACTCTTGGAGCTCGCACCCCCTTTCGCAGGACCCGGATTCTTTTCTTCAGGCGTAGGCTGGTTCTTTTTATTTTGTATTTCTGGCTTTTGTTTCTGTTGAGCTTAACTTTTTTTTACCTTTTTGTACTGTTTTTCGGTGTAATAAAATCATTTTAGATGACTAAGAAAAACCTTAACCTTCCTAAAATGCTACCATAATACAAATTTCTAACTTGATCCAGTAAGGCTTTGAGAAAGAACACTCCTGTCCTAATAATGACAAGATATGAAAAAATTTACCTCTCAATTGAGTCTGCAACATACTCCAGCGAATCACTAAGAGACGCCAGCATTAAAAGCCTTGTATCATCACGAATTAAATTCTCCTGTACACAGTAAAGAAAAACAGTCTTTATAGATTCAAGAATAGAGAAAAGACATCACAGTGAAGTTCTTATTAATTAGACCATCCATAAACTGGAAAAAGAAGACAATCTCAATAGCGAGACTCAAAAGTCCCACAAATAGATGAATCTGGTTAATCAGTAAAGTAAATATCAGATTAAAGATATATAAATTGCCCATAGAAATAAGGATACCTGTCTGATTGGCCGCAGGAGCAACAATAAATCATTCAGTTGGAGTTCGACTTCGACAACTTCAGCATCAGAGGTATTATTGTCCATGTTTGATGGACCATGTGGATTTGGCAAACAAGAACTTGCTGGATGCATTCGCATCAGTCTCTCAATATCATTCCTCCCAATCAGCATGTAACTCTGCTTCTGCAGTACAGCCTAGCAAACCCAATGAGGTTAATGAGTGACAAAAGGTGACTACACAAAACAGGTCTACATAGCAAATACCACAAATATGTTATACATTTTCTTTTCAGTAGGTTTTATCAGTGATGCCAGCCATAAGTAGATAACTGTTTACATATTAGAAAATTGATATATTATTCTAGTGATTGAATTATTTAGTACAATAAGAGACCCCTTTATATGGGGGGAATTGTCCTACACTAATCTGGAAATAAACTAGGAATATCTAATAAACTGGGAGTTAGAACAAAACTAGGAATAGGAAATAATTCTAACAGTGAATATTGCTTACTTTGTTGCATTACATAGAAATGTGTTGAAATAGTGCATATCTGTTGTCTGTTTTTCAATGCAAGCCACTTGGTCTGAATGTGATGGTATATTATTATTATGATATGTAATTACCACCTTTTGTCTTTTCATGAACAAATCTGCGAACAATATTCTACTTTTACACAGATTACATATTTCAAATATTCAGTAATCAAAATAATTCTCATCTGTTAACTATGATACCCCCAACTCTTTGCTTGAATTGTGCATGGGCCAACTAGCACATTAGGGAAGTACCATAGATATATGTACTTTGTGAAAGAGACGAGATACTAGCAGAACAGGAAACTGAAAATGAAAGATAGGTTAAACAGTTATGATGTCATGAGCAAGAAGAAACAAATAGAGAAAGATCCATGCCTCCATATAAGAAGTCCGACATCTTTCATAAGTTCGCTCAAGGAAGGATTGCATGAAATTCATAAGGTCACTAGCAAATTTAGGCATTGCTTGTGCCCAACCAAGCACCTGGAGTAAATGAACAAATGTATATTAGATACTTCAATTAGGCCAGAAAAGAGCATAAATGGGTTAATATCACTGTCCATATATAGTCAAGGTATGCTGTCATCTGATAGTTTGTATACATGACATCGAGGTTTCAAAAATAAACTTGACCTGGAAGATGGGAAAAGTAAGTTAAAACTTGCCTCTTTCATTAAGAAATCTATAGCCAAAAGTCCAGGCAAGACAGGTCTGCCCTTCTCAACCAAAGGAATGTAAGTAGTAGCAGTTTGTGCCCGAGGTCGGAATGAAGATGGACCTAAAAGAATACTTCTGGAGATCAATTCTTTATAGTTCAAGCAAGTAGATAATCTGATGCTAAATTAACAAATGTGCAACTTAGGCATAATTCATCCGTATCTAAACTCATCCAACATGCATGCTTTTCGAGTTTTGAAGTAGCATGTGGTAGTTTCCAACTGGAAATAAGAAACTTCAGCATTCCCGCCAGAAAGGGAGGCATATGCAATGTAGGGTAGCTTTGTAGTATGGGTAAAGGCATGCTTGAAAATTGATGTATTGATTAATTAAATCATTTAATTAACTAAGTCTTCAGCCACATAAGTTTAACAGAGAAAAAAGGCAACTACATGCAGGATTCGCAAAACAGTTAATTTTGGATGAAATTAAGTTTATAACACTTGCTTGATATAGCATGCTGTACGCCTTTCCGGTACTCTACAAACATTGTTGGTAAAAGGTGTTCTTTCACAAACTTCTCCGCAAAAGCTAGCAATCCATCATTCCTGCAGCCTCACATGTCGAGAATAGGAAATTATATCAATTAAAAAAAGGCAGCCAGTGTGTAGGGAGGTGTTATATATAAAGAAGTACAATGGTTCCGAAGATTACCCGAGCTGTGAGTACTTTTCTTGCAGTATTAAAGAAACTTTTTGTGTAAACTGCATGGAATATTGAATCATTAAAAGAAAGTAAGATTAAAAGAGAGGTACAATTTCATGATACATGTATTTAGGTTATTGGGATACATATAATCACTTGACCTTCTCATACTAAAAGGTATATTGGTGTGACTTTTGTCTTTATATGCAGCTGTGGGATCTATACTTCGCAACATTCCCCCTCAAGTGTGAGCTAGGCAGGCAAATTTCAATATTTGCACCGTTTTCAACACTCCTCTTAAGCACGGTCAAATTTCCATCACTTAAGAGAGAGAAATACGGGCTACATATAAATGCAAGAACCCAAAAAATAGGTTGACCTTTTAGTATGTAACGTCCAAGCCATTATATGTAAACCTGATACTGAATAAAATTTCATGGTAGTAAGACCTGGAGAACAGGTCGGTATACAGCTGCTGCTAGATATATGCCTTGCTCAGGCAAGACAGCTGCAGAGCCATAACCTTCTTGTAGCACATTACCCACTTCGGCTCCTGGATATAAGCAAAAAAAGACATCATAGAAGTTAATAACAAATAGATTGTCAATTTAAACAGAGATAAATAAACTAAAATGGGTAAATATTGTACCATTGGCAAAAAAAGCTCCTTGGAAAGGGATTAATATTTTAGGGGAAATTGTGTAAAGTCACGGTAAACTTTACGTTTTTTGCATAAAACTACAGTTAACTTTATTTCCAGAGACACCGTTAGTTCTCCATTAGTTTTATTTTTTTATTAATTATGAAATGACTAAAATGTCCCTACAAATTCTTCAAAATTTTAAAATGTGCCATTTGGTCTCTTCTCTCTTTCTTCAATATGCTTTGGCTTCAGAAATAAGGACGGGAAACTGTCTGTTCATAATCCGGACAGTAACTTTCACATTGATGAAAACCAGAGAGCAAGAATGAATAAGAACAAGAGCTCTCTCACAATGGAATCCTGATATGCAATGGGGGTAAACCAAAATGATCTTCCCGGCCAAACCAAAACAGTGTTCCAAATGAAATCCATAGACCAACAAACAGGGGGGAGACCAACCAAGGATATCAATTTGAACACCCCACTATGTTCGATGGTATGAGAATGAGCTTTAACACTGAGGAACCAGCACTTAACTCGGCTCCAATCTTCCTTCTCCAATTCCTTGAAAATCTCAAGAGAGGAGCAAGATATGAGATGAACTCGGTTCCCCAAAGCTTGGACCATAACATCCGAGATTCCGTCATCCACCATTTGATTTTGAATCACCTCGACGTCAATATTTGAGTAGTAAACGCGATGACGGTAGTGTCAAGCCTCCGAGTCACGGAGAAATTGGGTTGACCAGAGCATTGGAGGAACGAGAACCGGTGCACACATCCAAGTAAGAGCGACCGTGTTTGCGAGTGGTGGATATGACTGCCTGCTGCTTGATGGGTCGATCAAAAGAGTGAGCCCCGTGGGCTTTAGTAATTACCAGTCTCCCTGAGCATGGAGAGAGCCATCGAGAGTCTCAGTGGCTTTGCAAGCATCCTCTGAGTTTTTGAGGAGAACGAATCCAAAGGCCCTCCTGGATTTGCTGGTCTTGGCTGGAACGGAGATGGAAATAATCTCCCCAAACTTGGTGAATAGGTGTTGGAGCCATGCCACCGGATTGTGGGGTGGAAGGTTGAAAACAAAAATTGAAGAGGGAGGAAGGAGGATCAGGAGGTTTGGGAGCTCTCATATTCAGTTAATGTTAAACTTAATACAGTTTATTTCTAATCAACACAACTGAAAACATGCTTAAATAACACAGTAGTAAACCTAAGCTACCATGAAAATGATGGAATTCATTAAAACGGCAAACAACACTCTCATAACAATGTACTCTCATTGGGGGACTTTCCCTCCCCTAATTTCTCATTTTTATAAAAGTTTTATCTGATAAAAAAATCACTCTCATAACAACTTTCACCATCAACTACACCAAACAAGTATTGGAATAAAACAAATTGTTAGATTTACCTTCTTTAGACATTGTTGCATCCGTGAAGCGGAAAACAAAAGTAAGTTCATTATCTGACCCATCCCTGTAAGTTCAGTGAAAACCAATACATAAATATGAAAGTATTTGGAAAAAAATAATACCCAACACTTGAAATTAAAATAATATTTACTTGCCTATTCTTTACTGAAGGAGCTGTTGCAAGTCTTGCTTTCTGTACAGCAGCATCTGCAGATGCAGCTTCAGGAGTTGCTTGTAGAATCTCACATATGAGTTGTTGGCATTCGCTCTTTTAGTACATAACAATGAAATATAATTTCAAAGGTAAAATCTAAGAAGAGCTTCCAAACCCATATATACTTGCAATGCCAATGACCATTTTCATTTATATAAAATTTATCATACTGCGACTGGAATTCCAAAATAAATGGGTACCTGTAAGACGGTCAAGCAAAATCCAACACTGTAACCTCCAGCAACCATTGATAGTTCAGAATCAGTTACACCTTTTGGCAAAGAACTAGGACCTTTCATGTTAGCTTTCTGGGTCGATTTTGATGCCAGGAGCTCTCCAACAACAACATGATTCTCTAAACAATTAAAGAAATGTCATTTAGTAACAAAATTGTAAAAGATTGAAAGGAAAATAGCATTGTGACTCACCAAATATGCGTATAATAATGTCAAAAACAAAATCAAGAAGCTGTTTTGCAACAATTTGTGCTTTTCCTTTTGGAGCCATCATATGAGAGACATGGCTAACTGCCAGTAGAGTCCCTGGTGGAGAGATCTCATTTTGGCGTTTTTGCTTTGACAACTGATAGCTTTCCAACTGCCTTTTCACAGAATGGAGACCAGTGATAGAACTTTGGGCAGCCTGACCATTGGCAGACTTTGCAGAGTTGACCAATTCTGCATGAGCTTTAATCCTGGATGTAATGATCTCATGAATTGTGGGTCGCAAACTTTGGCTGTCGCAAAAAAAATTGAAGTTAATATATCATCTTAAAACATAAATTATAACATAGTACAATATTGAATTCTTAAGACTGCAGAAAGTTACAGCATCGCCACTTACTACAAGTGAAAAGAAAAAAACTCCAAATTAAACATGGGAACTATAAAAGGTTTTAAAAATCTCTTTCGTGACTGCATTATTAGTGCTTTTACAATCAAGATAAACAGTTCTACTTCAGAACTTATTTCTCCTTTTGTTTCTTTAAGATCTCGTGGAATAAAATGGCTAAAAATGATTGTTCCCTCACAGATTTAAGTGGGCAATTTAAAGATCAACAGGGAGTTGCAACTTGTTTGTGTTAAAACTGAGGAAGGGATCCCAAGTATAGATCAGTCGGACTATAGTTGAAAGGGTGGGATTAGCTTATTACAATAGTACACATTGAATTGTTCTGTGTGTCCTTCCCGGAGAAGAAAAACACCCCAACAAGTCACAGACCCCAACAAGACTAATTCGTCGTCATGACGTTCGCGGGG
>JAYMTP010002246.1:0-20492 GCA_036897365.1 Geranium brycei
GTCCCTGTGGATTCGACCCGGATTTCAGCCGGAATATAAATTTACTTGATAACGATCACATCTGATGCGCGAAGCCCTGAGGTGTGCGCGGTGCGTGCACGCCTCTGCGGCCCATCAGCGTAATATTCAGTTATGTTTGTTTTTTGTCCTGTTTTGAGTATAGTGTTGTTCGTGAAAGCTTATTTAATGCATTTGAATAAAATGTGTGAGCTCCTTACCACAAGTTGGGTCATATGGTAAGAAGCTCACACTAACACATGTGATGCATTGATTTCGAATCTTGATACATGCAAGTTTTTCCTTGTGGTGATTTACTTGATTTGGTGATAAAAACATAACAATAACAAATTTCAATCCCTCTTTTTTATTTGTGGGCGAAAAGAACAGAGAAGCATGAAATGGTGAAAATGATGTGAAGAGTTGGAGTGAAGAGAACACTTGTTGTTCTTGTTTGTGACACTAACCAAAAAATGAAAATGTGCCAAACAAGCAAGAGGTGGGCCCACCTGAGGTGCGCGTGGGGCCTACTCTCCACTTCCAAGAGACCACCCAGGCACCCACCACTCAGATCGATGACACGTCAGCGTTCTATTGATTTACGCAACGAGAGGAAGAAATGGGCCCACGAAGGAGGGTGGTGGGCTTTGATTAGGAATGGGGCCCAAAAGGACGGTTTAGAGAAACACCAACAAGGCTCTTATTCAGTTAAAGCGGACTATAGATGGGAACCCACACTACACACCCATTGGAAGAAACCGAAATAATAATTTAATTGATTGATTAATGAATTAAATTATTTGTAAAAAGATGGGAAAAGAAAAGGAGGAGACAAAATGGAAGGATGTTAATCCAATTTGACTTTATCATGTCTCGTTTATCATCATGCACCATTCATTGTACCCTCTATTGTCCATCTATATACTATGCAAAACACATTAAAACAGATGTATAAAATATAAGTTTTATTTGAATTTGTTACCGTCAGGTTACCAAGTATGAAAGATAAGAATTTATTCATCAACTTAAAAAATAATCTGGTCATTTACCTATTAGCTTGAACTTTCAGGTAGGTTGAGCTTCTGATGTGGTACCAGAACTTGAATCTGTTTTGAATGTGACATTCACGTGCCATCTATTTCGGGTCAATGAACCGGAGGGCGTCCATGTTGTCCGATAGTCTGTTTTCACGTACATTTCAAACCGGTGTGTACGTAAGTGAATATGTTAGAGTATCACATGTTTAAAATATAAATTTGTTCAATATCTTAAATATATAGTTTCGAAAATCATATATAAAAATTTTAAAATATTTATTTTATAATATGAACAATATATTCTATGTAAAAACATGTCACATTAAGGATAATTTATTACATTTATTATTTAGATGACTCATAATTTTAGTCATATTTGACTTGAATTTAATATCTAAAAGTTGGAATGTTAAAATCCGATTTAAAACAGCTTAACCAACAGTTGTATTTGTTATTAAATATGGGTTATTAAATAAAGTCAATTTCCTCAACCTCTTACTTTGTATGAATTATCCAAGTGTTATTTGCTTAATGGTGTGTTTGGGGTGATTTATAAAATTTTAAAGCCGTGTTGGGAGATTTGGAGATATCTTTTCTTTTGAAATTGGGCGTTAAATCCATCAATCTCATGATCACATCATAACATTCTCCATCCCACTCATACTATATATATTTTTTCACTCCATTTAGGTGTCTATCATTTTATGTTGATTTTTCTTATAAAATCGTTTATCAAACATTATATTTTAAATTATCATATTTGAAATAACACCGTAATGGTTTGAACTTCACAATATTAATGGAGAGATTTGAATTTCCAAATCCCATTATGATCATGGTAGAGAAGAGTTAGAAACATTCAATAAATACAGTAACAACATTCAATCATAATTACAAATAAAAGTTTGACAATACAATACGACACGACCATAAAACATATATATTCACAAAATGGTGTCAACGTTTTGAGAACATGAAACACCACTTCTACCGAGACCATACACATCAATACCAACATGCTATATTAAAACTTATAATCAGTAAAATTAACCCATGTCACATAATTCGATTACCTAATTTATATGTTATTAGAATGATTTACACCGATAATTTTCTCTCATGAAACTCAATCATTCGACTATGGAATAACCACTAAATCGATAAAATGAACTCATGTCATCAGCATAAAACACTGAAACAAACCACGTATTATCAAACTGAACGACTAAATTAAAGCAACACCTGTCCGTCGACAACTTTTTTTTCAGTAGTATAGTTGTTTGAGCTTTTAAACTCATCTCATTTGAGTCTCTTATTAATACAATCCCCTATAAAATAAAAATAAATACAATGATTGTACCAAAAAGATTAAGTTTAACACGATATGCAAAATAAAATAAAATTAGTTGCTTCTTTAATTTATTCACAAATGGACAGACAGACATGGCCTCATATTCTCTCTGTATTTGTGAACAACGTGGTGCCAAGCACGTGACTTCACTTTTCACGCGTGCAAAAAGCTCGTGAAAACGCCACAATATCAACATTCCCTTTTATTGTTTTTTTATCACATAAATAAATCTATAATAATATCTTACCAACCGCAATAAGTTAAAATAGGCAAATAAAAAACTATACTCTAAGAAATGTGAATGTGACGACCGACCACAGCTAACATGCGCCGACTTGCCTCGCCTTTGCCTTTTCATTTCATGCGCATTATAATGTGTGTTCCGGAATTAAGAAACCGCCTTTTATTCTTCTTTTCTCACATTGGTCCTTATACTTTCTGTATATTGTCATTATGGCCATAAAATCATGTCTATTAATTTTATTTAATTTCCTTTTTTCTTTTTACCAGGGTGTAAAATTGTTTTGGAGAATATTCTTTGTATTGTCTTTGTTCTTTTGGCTCATTAAAGGTTCATAACAGGACTGTACTGGATTTTGACTTATTCTTTGACTCAACACATTATTAGTCAATGTTCATGCAGCCAATGGGAGCGTGACACGTGAATTTCTTACAGGGGTCAAAGTAGTGCAACGGTTGAAATGAAATTAGTAAATCACGACTGGTGCGATATTGCGAATTAAGAAGAAAAAAATGCGATATATTTTTTTTGACTGCTTTGGAAAATGAATTCTGAAAGAAGGAATTAATCAATGGTAAAACCGTAAAAGTCAAGTAAAGAGAAACCATAATTGGCAGTATACGAATTATAATGGAATAGGTTGAAACTGGCTTTAGTGGGTAAGCTTCAACTTGAACTTAAAAGAGTATGGGTGAAGTAATAATTAGAATATAAATGATAAAAGGTTAAAGGTGAAGTATTAAAAACATGATGTAATAAGTGTTCAGTCGCTTGTTTCGATCCGTTTTATTTTATTTGGATCTTATTGATAAAATATTGAAGTATAAATTATTATAACTATTTGAATGAATCTCACTCACATTTTTTGGTCAAATTTATTATCGTTGGAATATCATATTTGAAAGATGTGAATCATTTCACCAATTTAAATAACATTATAAATCTTTATCTATTATAGCTTGAATTCTTAGACGTGTTGAGCGTTTACATGATATCATAGTCTGGTTGGATTTGGACGCAACATTTATATGCCATATGTTACAAGGTAAAGGCTTAGGAAACAGAGATCATCCCTGCATGCTCTACTCGTTGTTCACGTGTTTTTCAACCTGATTTATGCCAAGAGGAGTATAGAGTATCATATTAAAAAATGTAAATCCATTTATCACATTTAATATTAATATGATCCTCCACTTATCAACTTGATATTTTAACTGAGGTTGAGTTTTGATAATAATTTAAACTAATATTTTAATAATTGTTTTTATTTATATATGTATCTTATTTATCATTTTTTAGATTACAATAATATCATACCTACTCAATAATTTATTTCCATCCAAAAATACTGATGTGCACCGAAACCTGACCTCAAGATGAGGGAAATGTTTAAATTTACATTGACACCAAACTAAAATTAAGGGAAAATTAGAAAAAGTGAAAAGAAAATTTAAACACGGATTTGTACAGACCGTGTAAATTTAAACATAAGTGAAAATAAATTTTTTTATAAAAATACAATGAATGAAGAGTTTGTAAGAAAAACAATTTTATAAGGAGACTTCTTACTATTTTTCCAAAAAATAAAGTGGAGTGAAAGCTCTAATATGTTAAATTTGTTGATATAAAATTAAAAATAATAGATGGTTTATGAAATAAAATATTGTCAAAATGGAGTGAGTAATTTATAAAATCCGGATCGATGACAAAATAATTGGTTGTACACAATCCTTCTGTATACATGTTTGACCCCATAATTCAAGTATTTAATACTACTGTAACAGTTTATTCAGAATTCATAACCCTTGTTTCTGTCCATGTATAGCACCGAGTAACAGTTTTGATCCACTCTGGTGTAATTAGACGAAAAAGCCACTGTTATTTTATCCTTTGTATTTTGAGAACACAAAGATTGACTGTTTGGGTTAATGAGTTTAGTTACAGTAAAAAGATGACATCATAAACTGAATCTAATTGAATTGGTATAAACAGTTGACAGTGTCAGGTGTAGGAGGTCATTTCAAAGAAACAATAGGGACAAGCACGTAAATGCGCCGAAATCCTTTTGTACAAAACAATCAAATTTACGCACTGCCCATTTCAAAATATATATAAAAAAAAACACACTGCTCCAAGTTCCTCGTTTCGCGTGCAAATTCAATTTTTATATTATTTTTTTAATGTCACTGTGACACTGTATCTCTCTCTCTCTCTCCGTGCCCATTTGTGTTTGCCACAGTCTCGCTGTTCTGTTCTGTTCTGTTCTGCTCTGTACATTTTTCTTTTTCATTCTCTCTCTCTGCGCCTAAATTATATTATTAACAAAACGAAATAAAAATATAGTTTCTCTCTTCTCCATTAACAGAGCAATCCTTTATTATAGATCATACATACTTGTGTGTTTATTTATCTATCTTGTAGCCGAGCTCGAGCCATGTTTAGGGTTTTGGTTCTCCTCGTCGCTCTCTTGTAATGCCTCAGCAACAACGACTGAGTCTGAGTGGCTCTCCAAGCACCAACAGGCCTTTCACCTTCTCCAGAAAGTTCTGGGAGCATCCTTGATTCCGTTCTGTTTCGTGTTTTTCTAGCTCGAGAAAATCTGGGGATTTTTTTGGCTGTTTGGTTGGTTCGAAAAAGAAAAAAGGAAAGAAGAGAAAATTGGGCGGTTGTTCGGATCAAAGGTAACGGAAAATATTAGCATAATAGTCTCTGTGATCACGTTTGTCATCTTCTACCTTGGAGCAACGAGCTCCAGCAGTTGGTCACGCCAGGAGTGTTTCTGGGAGCTCGAATCGAGAGTGGCCGTTTCGCTCCTCTCTCTCACTAGAAACCGACTCGATCTACAAAGCACGAGAAGCTCCTGGTACCGCCATAACCGGTTGGCTAGATCTCCAAGCACAGTTCTCGTATCGATTTGAGATTTTCCGGCGAAGAAATGGCGATGGCGATGGCGCATCACAGGGACAACAGCGGCGGAGGGAGCATCACGAAGCATCTCGACGCCACCGGAAAGTACGTCCGGTACACCGCCGAGCAGGTGGAGGCTCTGGAGAGAGTCTACGCCGAGTGCCCTAAACCTAGCTCCATGCGCAGGCAGCAACTGATCCGGGAGTGCTCGATTCTCTCCAACATCGAGCCTAAGCAGATCAAGGTCTGGTTTCAGAACAGAAGGTACTGTGAAAATCTGGGTTCTCCATTGTTTTAGTTCGATTGGGCTTGTTTGCTTGTTTTTGGTGAATTGTGATGTTGTGTTTGGGTTTGGCAGGTGCCGAGAGAAGCAGAGGAAAGAGGCATCGAGGCTCCAGACTGTGAACAGGAAATTGAGTGCTATGAACAAGCTCTTGATGGAGGAAAATGATCGCCTGCAGAAACAGGTGTCACAGTTGGTCTGTGAGAACGGTTATTTGAAGCAACAATTGCAGACTGTGAGTCTCTGCTATTTTCAATTTAATCTTCTATCCCCAGTGTTGCTGTCAATTCAGAAATAATCATGAGTTGATTTTGTGAAATTTTTATTTAGAGTTCCATATCATAATTTCTGTTTCTCATAAACTTCAAGTTGCACATCTTTTAGTTTGTTTTCATCGTTATGGGGTATTACTGAATTTGCCCAATGCCTAAATTTAGATGTTTTGGAGATATTATTAGAAACTGCAGTAAATAAATATTTGCATACATAAAGAAAATTTTGCCTATTTATTGACATGGGTTCTGTTTTTCAATTGAATTTTTTGAAGGCATCTGCTGCAACAACTGATGCAAGCTGTGATTCTGTGGTTACCACTCCTCAGCATTCTTTAAGAGATGCCAATAACCCTGCTGGGTAATGTCCAAGATCATTCACCATTTCTAGGTGTTTTGCTTCCTCTATCACTACCATTCCTTTTATGTGTCTGATCTAGTCTGCTATTTCCTTGTACGCAGACTTCTCTCTATTGCGGAGGAGACCTTGGCAGAGTTCCTTTCAAAGGCTACAGGAACTGCTGTCGATTGGGTCCAGATGCCTGGGATGAAGGTTTTGATTCTTATATGTGTTTTCGCATATTAATTTTGTGTATTCATATTGTACTGCTTCTTCACTTTGTAAGGTTGATTCAAATCTGAGCTAACTGTGTTACTTCGTTGCCAGCCTGGTCCGGATTCGGTTGGTATCTTTGCCATCTCACAAAGTTGTAGTGGGGTGGCAGCTCGAGCATGCGGTCTTGTGAGTTTAGAGCCAACAAAGGTGATAGTGATGTCTGTTTAAAACCTTGACATGGGTCTTTTTGTCGATCACTTTTGATCTTGATGCACCTTTTTTTCTTAAACCAACAGATTGTAGAGATCCTCAAGGATCGTCCGTCCTGGTTCCGGGATTGTCGGAGCCTTGAAGTCTTCACCGTGTTTCCTGCTGGAAATGGGGGGACAATTGAACTCGTATATATGCAGGTTAGCTGCAATAAGTGACACATTTGTAACACTGGTGGTTATATATATATGTTTGTTCAGTGTATTCACAGAAGGATTTTGGTGCAGACATACGCCCCAACTACTCTGGCTCCTGCACGCGATTTCTGGACTCTACGATACACGACAAGTTTAGATAATGGCAGTGTAGTGGTATGTTTTTCTTCCTCCACCCCTATGATATGGTACTCAGGATTTTCAAATATTTTGAAAGAAGATCTCTTTGTACTTAAACAGCCATTTCCCTTTTGAGGATCGTCTTACCATAGGGTAACTAATTAAAATTTGTATTGTAATTCGATCAACTCTTGGTATAGTCATCGATATTTTCTTGATGAGTGTACATATTTAACATGCTATATACATTTCTATTATCTGTACGTGAAGGTTTGCGAGAGATCTCTTTCTGGATCTGGCGCCGGCCCAAATGCTGCAGCAACGGCCCAGTTTGTGAGAGCTGAAATGCTTCCTTCTGGATACCTTATAAGGCCCTGTGAGGGTGGCGGCTCAATAATACATATTGTTGACCACTTAAATCTTGAGGTTTTGTTTCTGATATTTTACATTATGGACCAAACCTTATCTGAGAATTAATATTAAAGCATATCCATCTTATTGCAGGCATGGACTGTCCCAGAGGTTTTGATGCCGCTTTATGAATCGTCAAAAGTAGTGGCCCAGAAAATGACTATTTCGGTGAGTGATTTTCTGTCCTAATTTTACTTATGTGTATGTGGAGGAAAGAATAATTTATTAATACATATCATCTAGCTTAAATAAGCGACTGATCAATCCTTTCCTTAACAGGCCTTGCGCTACATTCGACAAATAGCTCAGGAGACCAGCGGTGAGGTGGTGTATAGTTTGGGCCGACAGCCTGCTGTTCTTAGAACATTTAGCCAAAGACTGAATAGGTTAGATGTTCATTGTTTTCTTTCTTGGTTTTTCTTGTTTGTCATTGATGATAATCAATTATAATCCCCTTTTTCTTATTTTGAATAATTTATGTTGTCGTGTAGAGGCTTTAATGATGCCATCAATGGGTTTAGCGATGATGGTTGGTCAATAATGAATTGTGATGGGGCTGAGGATGTAGTAATTGCTGTTAATTCCTCAAAGAACTTCAGCTCATCTGCTAACCCTGTTTCAAGTATAGGGGGTGTTCTCTGTGCAAAGGCTTCCATGCTGCTTCAAGTGAGTTCTCAACCATCATTTTATGAATCTAAAATTGACATTTCAAAATTTTTAGTAGTTTTCGTTGTTAATAATCTTCAGTGTCATAGTTTTTGTAGTTATTTGGCTATCAAATTGATGTTGAGCCTTAATTTTGACGTGGCTTGTGACTCAATATCAGGACTCTGCTGAGTAATTAGCAGAGTTTTCCATTCTTCTCTCATTTCTTCACTATGTTCTGTTTGTTTTGGATGGCTGAATATCCAACTTGGAATACATGATATTCGATTGTGGCAAAATGTTGTTAGTTTAGTAACCATGTTTCAGCTTTGAGTTATGGACTGAGTCCTAATCTTATTTTTTTGCCAGAATATTCCCCCGGCAGTGCTGATTCGCTTCTTGAGAGAGCATCGCTCTGAGTGGGCTGACTTCAATGTTGATGCATATTCTGCTGCATCGTTAAAACCTGGAGCATATGCTTATCCTGGGATGAGACCCACACGATTTACTGGAAGCCAAATCATCATGCCGCTTGGCCACACTATCGAACATGAAGAGGTATGTTATATTGTCAGTGTTTTTATAGATTTGTTCTCTTACTATATGTGAGCTAAACTTTCAATAGACAGTCATCTGAACAATTCAATTTTTAATATTTCTTAAACAAGGTACAATCCATATGCCTATTGGTTTGCTTATATACAATAATTTTTAACCCTTGTTTTACCTTCCAGTTACTTGAAGTTATTAGGCTTGAGGGCCATTCACTTGCCCAGGAGGATGCTTTTGTATCGAGGGATATTCATCTCCTGCAGGTAGTTTCTGGTTTCGGATCATATATATATTTTTAAATTTGGCATCTTGTCTGTGTTCTTCCTTGTGATAACAATCCTTACCATCTTAACTTTGGCAGATATGTAGTGGAGTTGATGAGAACTCTGTGGGGGCCTGTTCTGAACTTGTTTTTGCTCCAATTGATGAAATGTTTCCCGATGACGCTCCACTTCTACCCTCTGGTTTCCGTATAATCCCATTGGAATCAAAATCAGTTGAGTTTAATTTTCCAAAACTTGGTGAATTTAAAAGTTGATTTAGCTTTCAATATTTGCTTTCTCCTCCCTAGCTTCAGAGTTTGAACATTGGGAAGATATATGTGTCCGTATTTACATACTAGTATTCCTGGCTTTTAGTCGTCTTCCAGCATATTCATTTTAATTTGCATGCAGAGTGATACACAAGATAAAATGTGTGGACACCGAACTCTTGATCTGACGTCCAGTCTTGAAGTGGGAACTGCAACAAACAGTGTTGCTGGAGATGCATCAACGGCTCACAACACTCGATCAGTTTTGACTATTGCTTTCCAGTTCCCTTTCGAGACTAGTTTACAAGAGAATGTGGCAAACATGGCTCGCCAGTATGTGCGTAGTGTCATTTCCTCTGTTCAGAGAGTCGCCATGGCCATATCTCCATCAGGGCTGACCCCTGCTATGGGTCCAAGGCTATCGCCAGGCTCTCCGGAAGCTCTTACATTATCCACCTGGATCTCCCAAAGCTATAGGTACACTTCTGCTCTAACTGTTGGTAGATTTGTGCTCCATATTGTTATCCTGGTCCACATATTAATAGCCTTGTTTCATACCATATTTCAATCAAATAATAGTCATTTCTTTATGTCTTGTTTTATTTTTCTCTGGGATGTCTTGCGAATTATCTTTTGCTCCTTCCTCAGCTACTATACAGGGACAAATTTGCTAAGATCTGAACCATCCGATTCACTGTCTGGTGACTTGACGTTGAAACATCTATGGCAGCATCAGGACGCCATTTTGTGCTGTTCAGTGAAGGTAAAATTCTAAAACTCCACAGAGAACTTGTCTGATGTGCAACAAACATGTTTGAAGTAATTATATATAGGACATATACACCATCATGTATTTAACTCGTGAACTGAATCTGATTGGTTTTGCAGTCGTTGCCGGTTTTTGTATTTGCAAACCAAGCAGGGCTCGACATGTTGGAGACAACTCTAGTGGCCTTGCAAGACATCACCTTGGATAAAATTTTCGACGAGTCTGGGCGCAAGGCATTATGTGGCGACTTTGCCAAATTAATGGAGCAGGTAAATTTGGAACTCACTTCCTATTTAATCAAACATGTACAGAAGCATTGAAAGTCCTTATGATGGATCTTGGCAGGGATTTGCTTACCTACCGGCGGGAATATGCATGTCAACGATGGGTCGACACATCTCCTACGAGCAAGCCATTGCATGGAAAGTCCACAATGCAGAAGACAACACAGTCCATTGTCTCGCTTTCTCTTTTGTAAACTGGTCGTTTGTTTAAACAGTTAAATTATTCACAATTTCACGCAAACTCGCCTTTCCAGAACTTAGAAGTAATAGCTGGAGAAGACATGGTTGCAAGTTTTTGTAATGCTTGAATTTAGTCGACAGTTTGAGTAATTTAATTTAATTTAATTTTTGTATGCATCTACACACAGTTGGCCATTTTGAAGATTTGTGACTAGCATATGTATTTAAGTACAACATGAGATTATGAGTCTATATTGAGTTTCTTTGACAAAAATGCATGTCAATTCGTGCTTGATAGAGAAGGTTGTATTAAATGTGTGTGTAAAGCTAAGCTGTATGTATTTTTGTAGTGAGAAGCTAAGCTGCATTGATGAGGGCACTTAAGACTGTTGATTAGGAAATTGGAGCCTATTTTAATATTGAATAACTGGGATATTGAATAACAGTCTATTTTAGAGTAGTAATTTAGTGGGAATCGGGAGATTTACGCCCATCTTTTGATTTTCACTAAAATGCATTCGTTTATTTTAGTACATTAATGAAAAAACATAAAAACTCATTGAATGAGTGCATAATATCCTTGTGTGGGTGGCCCCAAATAAATACTATTTCTGTCAGAAAAAAGAGAATCAAGCACCTAACGATGATCCATTGAAGCAAATAGCCAAAAAACATAGATCAGACTTAGCTTTTTAGTGCAGTGACTGTACTCCTACACTACTCCTCATTTGTTTGAACTTCTTTTGCCGTCAATGACCTCTTTGTAACATTTTTGATTTTTGATCTTTGACTGTGACCTTGTGACGATTAAAACCAAGGGACCATTAAGAGCAACAACAACATGATCGTCACTTGTTATAGTAGAATTTAGACATGCATGAATCATTAAATGTGAATTTCGGAGTAGTAGCACATTTGTACTCTTGGGACCCCCCAAGCCTGAAGCTCTAAGACCTCACAACATAGGCTTTTTCGCTCGCAGCCGCGACTTTTTTGGGGCTCTCTTCGATCTTCACTCCTCTGCTTCTCTCTGGATCGCAAAACTAGGGTTTCGAGCCTCTCACCTGCTGCTACTCTACTGACCTCTATCGTCCTGGTCTAGATTTGCTGGTTCTGTAGGGTTTACAGATCTGTGCAGCTCCTACTTGCTCCCAGTTCTTCACCATGTTTTGGAAACTCACTGCTCTATCTGCCTCCTCGCCTGTGAGTCGTTCTTGTTCTCAATTTCGTCTTCTTCTGGATTTTTGCTTCCTGTGTTCTCGTGCTAATGTGCTTCTTCAGCTGCGTGCTCTCTTGTTTTCTGTTCTGTTCAATTGATTGATTGGACATGGCGTCGTGACATTTCTTCTGTTATTGAATTTGAATTGTGAAGTTAAATTGAGCGCTCTCGTGTAAAATTGAATTGTTTGTAGTTGCATATTTGGTTAGTGTCTTCGTGTTCGGATTGAACTTGCTTTGGATTGATTTAGGACGGACTATAATTTGTTGCTTTTGTGTTTCGGTTAAGATGGTTAGCACAAGCATAGCATTTGTGTAATTCAGTTTTCTTTCTGGACAATCAATATTTTCTAGTGGCATGTACAGTGTAAGGAGTTCGATTTCTCTTTGTGCATTGGCAAGCTCGAATCTCTATTAATATATTAATTCAGTGTTCTATTTTACTGTCAGATGTACTGCCACTTGGTTTCCTCACTGGCGTCTTAAATTTGCTAATTGTTTCAGGACATGAAGTGATAGTGGGTGAACTATTTGTGAATTTGTTAAGTGTTCTGTTAAATTCTTGTTTTTCCTGCAGGTGGAGTCGGTGCTGGACAAGGAAAATTTCACACTTGAAGAACTTATGGATGAAGAAGAAATAATCCAAGAATGCAAAGCTCTAAATAGTCGCCTGATCAATTTGTAAGTTATTTATCCTGTTCCATTTCATGCTGATTTTTCTATAATTTTTTTGTAGTTCTCATTGAATGCTTGTTTTATTAGCCTACGAGATAGAGTCCAGGTGGAGCAGCTATTGCGGTATATTGTCGAAGAACCTTCAGAAGATGCTGAAAACAAACGAGCCTTCAAGTACGCATTGTTTCAGTTGTCGAGGGATAATTTCGTTTCAGTTTTGCGTTATAATCTCCTCTAATGTCCTTAATGATTCAGGTTCCCCTTTATTGCGTGTGAAATTTTTACATGTGAGATTGACGGTATCTTAAAAACTCTAGTGGAGGAAGAGGAGGTACATGGTTCGCTATTGTCTTCTACTAGATTACTACACAATATGTGCTGCCTAGTTGGTGCGGTATTGGATTATTGATAAACCATTCTAAGTTTATTTTGTTTTGTGACAAATGCAGTTAATGAACTTGCTTTTTTCTTTCTTGGAACCCCACCGTCCTCACAGTGCATTATTGGCTGGGTATTTCAGCAAAGTATGTTGATATGATGCTTTAACTGTGGTTTATCATTTATGTGATGGTATGTGATGTAGTAAAGCAACCTAATAATATTTCTGCTGCTTTCTAGGTTGTTGTTTGCCTTATGTTACGGAAGACAATTTCACTCATGAACTACGTTCAAGTAAGTATATGTCCTTCCTAATTCGAGCTTTTCCTTTTGTAGCTATCTGATGTGATGAACTTGTGTCAATGTTTATAAGTTTATATGGTTTTCATAATGTACTGGAAAGATTTTATTTAAAAAATATATCTGATGCTTGTGTTTGACACATCAAGGACATGGTTTCTGAAGTTTGTAAACTATAGCTTACTAATGACATTACTTTTAGCTCTCTGAACAATGAATACTACGTTTTCTCTTTAATTATATTTTGTGAGAATTTCTTACACTCATCTTGTTTGTTTTTAGGCCCATCAAGATGTTTTCTCTCGGCTTGTAGATTTGATAGGAATTACTTCCATCATGGAGGTAAGTACAGCTTCTCTACACTGTAATATACCGTGCACGACATTGTTAGTAATATTTGCATTCATATGTTTTGTTTGGCTAAGTTCTGAAGTTTGATGAACTTCTTAATGCAGGTTTTAATTCGACTTGTGGGTGCAGATGACCATATGTATCCTAATTTCGGGGATGTGATGCAGTGGTTGGCTGATAGCAACTTACTAGAAATGATTGTGGACAAACTGAATCCATCTGTAAGTTAATTTTTTTGTACATATATAGACTATATAGTTCAGAATTGATTGGAAAAAGGATAAGTTGTTGTACATATATAGTTCAGAATCGGTATAAGATAATCCTATGATTTATAGGTATTTTCTTTACTAGTTTGTGGAGTTCGAATGCCAGCCTTGCTGGCGCGCTTTGTCTGATAATGAGGTTTTGCTACTAAGTATATTTCTGCATGTAGGAGTTTCTATTATTGATAAAAACAAAAAATAGTACAAGGACAAACACAAAGTTTCTTAAAGGATTGGGATTGATAACAGTTTTAATGTATCGGAAACTTGTTACCTGACGGCATATTTCTATTAGGTCATCTGACAACTTTGTTTCATGTTGACCAGAGCCCTCCTGAAGTTCATGCAAACACAGCTGAAACACTCTGTGCTATTACCCGCAACGCTCCATCAGCACTTGCCACCAAACTTTCCAGTCCAAGGTTTGCAGGGTTATAATTTTCTCATTAGAATCAAGAGTACCTGGCCAGTTCTCTTATACTCTGATTAGTGATTAGTTGTTTCATGATTTGTGTTTGTAAACAGTTATGTTGCAAGGATATTCGGTCATGCTTTGGAATATTTACTCTCAGTATCTGGGCTTGTCCATTCACTATCTGTTTGTATATCTTTGTTGGATCCGAAGAGACCTGCAATTTCTTCTTCCGTGTTCCATTCTTTCCGTGGTCAACATATGTACGAGTCTCCAATTCCCGTTAATCCAGAGACTGTTGGAGCAATGCTACCCAAACTTAGTAAGTTTGACCGTTTATTCTCTTTAGCTTTTCTCTTAATCATAAAAATTGTTTAAGATACCATAACTTCTATTTATAAATAGTTTTGGTTATTAATATCATTCTCACAAGATGTAGATATGTTGCTTGATAAGCTTTTTTGTTTCTCTGTAGTCTTTATGCCTTAGTTTTAAATGAAATTTCGTTCGTCATCACCCCTTAGGTTTCTTCCCTCAATTCCTATTTTCTTAGTGTCCATTGTAATAGATTGTTCTGAATATTGCCTGCTTCTCTTGGATGTGCTAAGTATTTCATTGTCTTGTTAATATATTTTTGATTAAAAGATGGAAGGACACAAGAAAATGAAACCCAAGAATAAGAAAATCATCTGTATTTCTATATTCATTTGCATGTTCATATGGAAACAAAATCACTGATATGAGCTATGGGCTTGTAGAATAATGTGAAACGTTAATCAGCGTCATATTGCTGCATATATTTGCAAATCATTCTTTGAGTGAAGTCTCTAAAAACTAGTTAAGGATCCAGGCCAGCTTTATCTGTCTGGAGAATACTTCCTGTTATTTGAATTCATAAATGCAAAAAACTGCTACTTGACATCATTGCACCAAGGCTCACACCCTTAGTTTTGTTGTTGATTAATGCAATTTTCATTCTACTGTATAGTAGTTAGAATTTGTTAAATTAATACTTGCACATGATTTTGAGCCTGGAAATCTACTCTGTAGGTGATTTGCTTGTGCGGTTGAATGTGTCATCTGATGAGAAGATTCTTCCCACAGCATATGGAGAATTGAGGCCACCTCTCGGGAAACATCGGCTAAAGGTTGGTTCTGTAACTTTTACGCACATAATATATTTACAAATATTGCGGAGCCTATTGTTTGAAGTTAGAGCATATGTCGACTTGGGTTACCAGATAATTGATGTTATGATTATGCATTACATAGATATTGAGATTTCATATCTGCTTTTCAAAAGAAGTGCCTATTTATGGCGTCTCTAATTTCATCTAATGAGCTTTTAAGGTATTTATTTAGATTGTGGAGTTCATTGCTGTGCTTCTGAGAACTGGTAATGAAGCTGCAGAGAAGGAATTGATCAGCTCTGGGACAATTCAACGAGTCCTTAATCTTTTCTTTGAGTAAGTTGTTGCTTCATATTGTCACCTTGAGTGATAGTAACTTAGTGATGCTATTGCTGCCAAGAGAAGAACAGTTTTACAATGTCATGATATTTTAAATATTTTATTGACAGATATATTTTTGACCATTGAGTAGCCTCAATTCTTATAACTTGTTTAATTTATGCCAGATATCCATACAACAATGCATTGCACCATCATGTAGAGAGTATTATTATGTCTTGTTTGGAAAGTAAGAGTGAATCCATCCTTCAACATCTACTCCGAGAGTGTAATTTGATCGGAAAAATTCTCCAAACAGATAAGCACCCCATTCTTTCCGGGGATGATAATCAGGTTGGTGGATATGTAGTTGTTGGATGATGGGTGCACATTTTCCCTTTAACTTGTGTATTCTGCTTGACTCTATTTTGATTTCGGATTTCGGAAGAACACAGTTATTTGGGTGTTGGTTGAGCTAGAATGTGTTATATTGAGGAATTTCCATGTTTATTATGCAGCCTACTATACCTACTCCTGGAAAACGGGCTCCAAGAAAAGGAAATCTTGGACACATCACAAGGATTTGTAATAAGCTTGGTCAGCTAGGAAACACCAATAGCCATATTCAAACATTCCTTCAGGTGGGTAACAGGCAAGACATGTCATGCACATATGTTTGATGAATTTCTATTCAAGTTTGAGCATACATATGGCAAGGTATGCACGGTGCAAGTACTTACAGTTGTCTGAATTTTTATGTTAAAAATTTGGGAGAAGTTAAAAAATGAGTACTTGTGACAGTGGCACAGTGCCAAAAAATTGTTCTTTTCATCAATGACATATTAATTAAATAATGGGAAAGGAAGATTATATGGCTGCTGTAGGTTCATGATTGTGTTAATTCTGGAGATTTGTTGTATGATGGTTATCCTTTCTGATTTTATGCTGGTCTGTATGTGAGACAAATTTGTATTTTTAGTCAAGTGTTATTGCTTATAGAAAGTATGTCAACATTCGTGCAAGTGTTTGAAGATATACCTATCATATTTTAACTAAAAAAATGTTACTTTATCAACATTTTCTTCAAGTATTTGGTACATTTCTGGTTTCTTACTTTGTCAAAGATTGCTTATTTATGTGGTATACGTTTCCTAAATTGTCGGTGTTATCATGAATGCAATTTATAGCTTAGCTAATTGAAGAATGGACAATCTCTTAACAAGGCTGACGGTTGTGTTTGTCCAACTTGTTTTATCTAGGAAAATTCTGAATGGAATGAGTGGCAGGCTACTGTGTTGCAGGAACGTAATGCAATTGAAAATGTTTATCGATGGGCATGTGGGTATGTGTTTTTTTTGTCATTTATCTTTATCAGGAAACTGGATAAGGTGTCTCCAACTTCAGTTTATTGTCTTGATGTCAATTTGTTTTGTAGTCGGCCGACTGGATTGCAAGATAGGACAAGAGATAGTGATGATGAAGAAATGCATGATAGAGATTATGATGTAGCAGCTCTGGCGAACAATTTAAGTCAGGCATTTAGATACAATATATATGGGAATGAGGGTGCAGAAGAGGTGTAGTTTCTGTCCTCTTTTGATAGTAGAAATGCTCCCCTTATTTTGTATCTTAATTTTCTTTTGCTTTGTACCTATTCCGTTTTAAACTTGAGTTTTTTTTTTCCAATGTAGTTCTTGAGTTTAATCAATTTTTTCCATTTTAGTCTTAACTTTTTGTGTTTTATTCAAATTCAGTCCTAAACTTGAGTTTCATTCCAAATTAGGCCAAATTTGTGAGCTTTTTTCCAATTTAGTTCAAAAGTTTGCGGTGATTTTGTTTGAATTTTGCCCTAGGTTTATGCGTTCTGTTCTATTTTAGTGAAGTGTGAAGAAATTGTTCCAATTAAGCCCCTGATTTAGACAGCGGGGCCTTAATTGGAACAATTTCTACAAACTTTGGAATATTTTTCTATTTTTCAATATTCATTGGGTGAAATGACATTTATAGTTGCTTGA
This sequence comes from Geranium brycei, assembly GCA_036897365.1. Taxonomy (NCBI): domain Eukaryota; kingdom Viridiplantae; phylum Streptophyta; class Magnoliopsida; order Geraniales; family Geraniaceae; genus Geranium; species Geranium brycei. Next base: position 17,626 of record JAYMTP010002246.1, read on the forward strand.
CTTATGATTTGTATTATCTTGGTTGCAGGAACATGGAACCCGTGATCGAGATGATGAGGTAACAATTGCGATCTATGTTATTATCCTGTAGTTGATAGTGAGAGATTTCATGAGTGGAAGTTAAAAAAGAATGATACTGCAAGGCCTAAACACATTCTCCAAAAATACGAACTCTTTTGAGTGCATTTGAGATGAATTTCAATTTAAAATGTAACACTACAATTGCAGGATGTTTACTTTGATGATGAATCTGCTGAAGTTGTCATATCTTCCCTGAGGCTTGGTGATGACCAAGAAAGGTGAGTCATTCAAGACGTAAGAGGAAATCTTATGTCTACATGATGTGTCAGTGAACAGTTGAATGCTTTGTGTGGATTTTTTTTGTCTAAATGATGTGCTAATGAATTTTATATTACATGTATAACAACCAGTTAGTGTCAATTCAAACCCTCTTTAACTAGTACCTAGGCTGGCCCGGTTGGGTTGTTTTAACACGGTTTAAGTGGCACCCTATGAGGTTACTAATCTTCATTGAAGCAATATTTTTCCATTGTAAATTTGTAATGTATTAGGTTAATAGGATGGGGGACATACTTACTGAAAATGGGTAGCTGAAAATTGAAGGGGCAGGGGCCAGCACATTGAGCACATAAACTTAAACTGACCCAAGAAAGAAAAATGGATGCCTCATTTGGGTAATGTGTGCATGCTACATGAAACCTCTTTTTCTTATTTATACTCATGGAAAATGGCAAAGGAAAAATTCCACTACCAAAGCGAAAATTAATATCATATTTCTTTATTGTCCATTATACCACATGAAATATGAATGCATATGTTCTATGCGAAAGTTATTGTCTTATAATGATGTTAATTTAGATGGAAGTTATTGTCTGTTAGTGATGTTAATTTATAGATATTGACTTCTCTGCTATCTTGACGGAGCAGGCTCTTCACAAATTCCAACTGGTTTGCTTTCAACGACAATAGAGATGACAATACAGCTGCAAGCACGTCACCTTCAGACATCATGGAAGAGATAAACCTGAATGGGAATACAAATAACGGTAACAGTAGTAGCGATGACGAGGTGGTGGTTGGGGAAGATGATGAGTTGGCCGAGAGCACAGACCCTGTCAACGGCACATCCAGTTCTCACACAAACTTCACTGCAAGCACTTGTATGGAAATTGGAGAGAAGCCAAGCCCGTCTGATGATATGAGCTTCTTCCAGTTTGAAACAAAAGACAACGACGACTTGTTTGGTGAACGACCACTGCCCGACTGGGTGGGTTGGAGAGAGTCACCAGATGTGCAAGTTGGTGGATCAGGTAAGAACCCATTCGTTGATGATGTCACTTCCCCTTTAGCCGAAGACCCTATTATTTCAAACGGCTCTTCAACTCCAATGGATTCTTGTGATGGGAGCCAGAGATGTGCTGCTACTGGTAGCGCGCCCTCCTTGTTTGAAGAGGATGTTGAATTCGTAGGCGTAGAGTTGGAGGGTACAGAAAAGGCAATGGAGCAGGCGCTGAAGGAGGGGATAGTTGGGGAAGCTGGGCCGTTGAAGAGAAACATTAGCAGCCCCAACTCCAAGTCTCCGGAAAAGGAGAGTGCTGGGATGAAGGAGTTCAATGATGCAAATTATTGGAGGGTTGATCAAGAGGTGTCTGTTTTGGAGTAGTAGCTGTTTGGATGGGCCATTTTTGATTCGCAGGGCTATGCACTCACTGGACATATGTGTACAGTATAATGCTGTTTCCAAACGGGTAATTGATGCTAGCTATGGTTATTCATGTTGATGTTTCATTACTTGCAATTATTGTTTAGTATTCATGTTTCTTCTTTGTTTACTCTGATACTCATTTATGGGTTCTCCTTGTATCCATTATTGTTTAGGAAAAATTGCAAAAAACTCTGGTTGTATTTTTACAGTTTTGCAGAGTCTTCTCACGCTACTTTTTATTGCAAAAACTCTATATGAACTTGTAATTTTTTTGCACTGTTAGTATGCATTTGTTAAAAGGGAAGGAAATTTTAAAATATATTCAAAATTTTAAAATTGACCTTGATTATTGTATTTGCAAAATCTTTATATATACTATTGTACCTTTGTAGAGCCTACTTATTTTGCTTTTATGCATAAATTTATGTGTTTTTATAAGAAAATTCAAGGTTCTAAAACTCATGATCAGCGAAAATCTTAATGAGTCGAAAAAAGAAATTTGAGAAATTGACAAAACTCATTTTATATCATATATTATAAAATATATGTATTATTGAAATAATAATAATATTTTAATGACATAAGAGCAAGTCAACATTTGACCAATTCATATAGAATTTTTGGGAACAAATAATCATACTTGTTTATTAATCTATGTTTGGTATTGTAACTCAAAGAGAGATAAGGAAGAACAAGGTGGAAAAGAGGAAGAAAGGATAAAACAAATGACAATTTTTCAAAGATTAAAATGATAAGTAATAGCATTTTGGTCTTTTAAACATTAAACTAATAGACTTAGATGGAGTGAATCTTACAAAAATAAAGGTATCGACATAATATGTAATATAGGTAAATGTAACAATGTGAAAATGAGTGATAGTGAAGCGTTGTAAAGTGGAATTATTCATATCACATAAAGATGTTTATCTCCATGTTACTCCTCTCTATCTCCCTACTTTATGTGGACTAGACTTAGACCCTGGTCTAGAAGGAAAATCTACATAAGATGTTCTTACCATTCGAAGAAATAAACTTTTCTTTCTACACAAAATTGAAGATGGAACTTGAATGTGATAAATACTGAAAATTCGGTTTAGGCACACAATGTCCTGCCCAATGTTTGTGACGTTGCGACAGATAT
>JAYMTP010002247.1:0-20487 GCA_036897365.1 Geranium brycei
TTGCGTCCTTCCATTGTTGATCATTTGTTTTACCTTCCATGGCTCGCCCGAAAGTGATGAGAGCTAGAGGATGACCTTGACACTCGCTCGCAACGTCTTTGACTAGTTTGTGTATCTCTGGATGAGATTCCAACATGTCTTCCCCTACCTTGGAGTAGAACAAACTAAAAACTTGATCTGGAGGCAAATAACCCACTTCAATGGACTTGTGAGCATCCATGGACTGACAAACATCTCGAGACCGAGTAGTAAGCACAACTTTAGACCCATTATCCCCGTGAGATCGAGGAATTCCTATCTCTGAGAGTTCAAGTATCTCCCACAACAGTGTTCTCCATGGGAAGCTCATCCAGCAGAGGAGGTGGCATCTGCTCAGCAACATTGTTAAAATTCCCTTTCTCTATTAGTCCCTTCACTTCAGGAAGCATCTTCATGACTTTCTTCCCGATCTTGTAGTTGGAACAACAGCTCTTGGGACAACTTCCCAGACATTTGTTTTCAAGCTCTTGGGTGCCCTTCTGCAGAATCTGGTTCACTTCTTTCTCCATATCTACAACTCTCCGCAGCCATCCGTTGACTTGGTTTGTGCGCTTCATTTGTTGCTCCTCTGCTTCCTCGACTCTACTCTTCGCGTCTTGGTTTAGGTTGTTGAGTTCATCCATTGCAGCCCTCAAGGAGTAGAGGTTGTCTTCAAGACTTGTGATATAAGCTGAATGCTTGGCAGAGCATTCCCACAAGCAAGGGACAATATTCAACACTTGTCCCACGAAATTCATCAGTGTACAAAGCTAAAGAATACAATGCATTTCACTCAGTCTCAAGAATCATTTCATTTACATTTCGAACAGTATGTAACACTTTGATAGATGACAAAAAACAATGGTTGAAATTTTGATTCTACTGTTTCTCTATTTCATAATGGCCATGAATCATATGTGATCACTATTCATCTTCATGTCAACTCCCATTTTCCTCTTCCTTCTCCATCAGACCAAAACCAAGACACAACATTCATTTTCCCATATGCATATGGTAATTTCCATAATCATATCTCCTCTGCTCGTTCAATATCCTCTAGATAAACCTACACCATTCAATATACACGAAGCTTCGCTAGGTTTAATGAACGAGATTAGGGTCCTCACTACAACCATCAAATGGAAAAATGATGCTGTATACTACTACATTTTTGCAAGAAAGTATTGTGTACTTTGCTAATAGCAAGAAAATGTCAGGAACTTTGATTTCTTTAGCAAAATGTGTATATTTATATAAAAATGACGAAATTGCCATTGATATTAAGAATAATAATAAAAAATGAACTTGTAATAATTTAATCTCAACTTTTGGTTCTTGTTATTATTTAATTTTTATGATTGCAAATTTAATGTTTTTAGCTATAAACCAGTCTCTAATTAGTCTAATTCAACCTATAATTCGAAGCAAGATTACAAATTAAAAATCAACTGATTCTAACTTAGTAGAACAGGACTATAGAGAACCGCAATCAAAACTAAACCATTCGGTTTCAGGTATTGCTTCGATAGTTAGAGAACTGGAGAGTCGGGTTCTGTTCCAGAACTGTGCCCACCCTTGATAAATTGAAAGCAAAAAAACATTTATTTTCTTTATATGGCCAATTAAAATTCAATAATCAGTGTGTGTCGTGTACATGTATGTATTGTGCCTGTTCCGTTCCCTAATAAACGACTTGTCGCCTTTTAATACGACAGTGTGTTAACTTGCTACTCGATTTGGGCTCAACATATCTTAGGCCCGAACCAGAGCCCAATCGTTTGGGCCAATTCGTAAAATAACACCTTCAGGAGGGTAAAAATGGAACATAATTAAGTACTCTGAGTCTCTAGGGTTTCACGAATCGATATAAAAGCTTCTTCGTCTTCAACAATTACCGATCTCTCGCGCCTCTGCAAATTCGAGCTCTCGATCGCGAAAATGGTAATTTCTCAAACCCACAATCTGTTACTCGCTTGATTGTTTAATCTACCTCAGTTCGTCTATTTCATTGTTTTTGGTGAAAATGGAATGTTTGGTTCGATTTATTTGTGTAGAAATGCCAGAAAATTTTCAGATTGGTGAACTGAAATTGGAACCCAAACTAGCGGAGAGAGATTGTGGTTGAATCTGAATATTAGAAGCATTGGTTGTGTAATTATTGAAATTAGAACATATAATTAATTGAGATGGAAGCTGAAGCTGTTATCTTTTTGTTTGTTATGATTTTTCAAGTTGGAACACAGAGTCGATTGAGATGGAAGCTAAAACTATGAACTTTTTGATCTGGTGATTTTTTTATGGTGGATCAATTTCTGGGTGTTTTCGATTCTTCATTGTTTTTGCCCGTTTATGCAATTTATGTTGTGTTTATGAGATGAAAGCTGTGAGCTTATATGTGAAATGTCTTGAATAATGCTCTAATTGAGTGTTCATAGTTGTTGAATAACTGAACAAACTATTCTATTCTTTGAAATGTTGTATATTTATCAGTATTGAAAATGTATATAGTAACAAGCTATTCTTTGCTGCATTGCTATCCATTCTAATGTTTAGGTTGCAAAATTAGAATATTCCAATGTAGTTCTTATTGGTATTGAAAATGTATATAGTAATCCAGCATTTCCTCTCAACTGTTATTATGTGTTATTGACAGCCTAAGCAAATCCATGAGATCAAGGATTTCCTTTTGACTGCGAGAAGGAAGGATGCGCGGTCTGTGAAGATCAAGAGGAGTAAGGATGTAGTGAAGTTCAAGGTCAGGTGCTCCAAGTACCTCTACACGCTCTGCGTGTTTGACAACGAGAAGGCCGATAAGTTGAAGCAGTCACTTCCTCCAGGTTAGTTATTTAAACCACTTTTGTTCATTTATGTTAAGCAAGCTCTGTACTCTTATGAATCACACATGCCATGTTGCCAGACATTTGGCGCATCTTTATAATGTAGCTTGAAATAATTCTTTTGATGATCATCTTGATATTAATAGTAGTATATGAATTGATTGTCTGAATTCTTGAGATGCATAGATCAACAAAACTTTGAAACTCTATTACTTTGGGTCTAGCCTTTTAATCTTCAAATCTTTAGTGGGAACAGATTTTCATGTCTCGAGACATTGTCATGAGTCTTCATAACAACTGATATGATTTCACTACTTCCGTATTTTGCAGGTTTGAATGTGCAAGACCTTTAAACTCATGATCCTCTTGGAAGAGCTTGTGAAGTTGTTTCTTGGAGGCAATTACTAGAGTTTTGTTTGCTTTTGACATTATTGGAGTGAATGCTACTATTGCACTGGACTTGATGTGTTTTCATGCTTGTGTTTGAGGATATTTTTCTTGCACAAGTCATTAGTTTTGTTGAATGTTGAATTCAGTGTTTTATAAATCCCCTTGCCTAATTAATCCCTTATTAGTCCTATATCGTTCTTGATTAATCATTCAATCTGATTTGTTTTTTGATTAGTCCTCTATAATTATTGATTAATCATTCGATTTGATTAATTCTTGATTAGCGCCAAACTTTTTTTAGAATGCTGAGTTTACATTGTACATTGTGTTACTTAAACACTGAATTCGATATGTGATTTTTAACAAGATATCCCATAAATGATAGTAGTGGAAATTGAATGGAATTGGTGATATGTGGTATTTAGTTTACTAATCACAATGCTGAGTGAAATTTCCAGTAATTAAGAGGATTATACAAATTTGCAATAGAAAGAATTTGTATTGAGGGCATTGATTTAGTGTACTAAAGCAATTTATTCTAATTGATCTCCTTCTAAATGTTCTAACAATTATCAATGTTAGGTAATTTATATTTAGAGGAAAGGCTATTGGTTCCAAGAAAAGCTCTCTCCATTAGCTCCACCTTCTCTTCCTTCACCTATAACACTCCTTCAGAAGATGAAAATAAAATAAAAACAATTCAGACAAATTTCATAGAATTTAGATGTTCTTCACATAATTTATCGAGATTATAACATGTGATGACATTCATTTGAAAATAGAATATGTCACCTTTCTTAGTATGTCTTGTCCCTAGAAATGATATGGCACGTGTTGATCTTTGTTCAACATTTCGAACCCTGTTGAAAACCTGTTACATTCGTTTGAAGACATAATTATCAGTCAATTCAAGTTCGGTTGTCTTACTAAACGAATCAAAGTTCTACCACTTACCCATAAATCAAGCCTATCAACCCAACACAAAAAAGCAGATATTGATAGATCTTGTACTTGGATTTCTTATGCCTCACGTCGTACCCGGGCGGAATGTACCTGCTACTCACGTACCCGAACTGGGGACGGACCAGAATCACAAACCCTAGGCAGAACCCTGTGCAAAACCCCCCGAAATGGGCTGAGTTGTCCACTCCAGGCACGACGAGACCCACAAACACGTTCAGGCCGATAATGAAGATCATATTTGTGAACGCCAAACACTGAAACAAAAACAAACAAAAAATTAGTAACTCAAACAGAGACCTGATGTAATAAGTATTATATGTATTAACACATTTTATCGACCTTGTTCGTGTAGATGGTCCAGTTGGTGATCAGTTCGGAGAACATTGCTCCTAACAACCCGAAAAGCGCGCCGGAGGCTCCAACTGAGACTGTTCCTACACCTGCTTTCAGGCTGAGGACGGAGAGCAAGCTCCCGCCGAGACCGGTGAGGACATAGAGGATGAATATTCTTACTGTCAAATGTTTCACAACTGTTAATTAATCTACGTTACGAAAAAATTCGATTTTGATTGAAAGAGATTGGAAATGTAGTTACAGAATCCGAATTCTTGCTCGAGTCGGACGCCGATGCACAAGAGGCTGACCATGTTGACAAGGAGGTGGATGACTCCGGCGTGGAGCCACATGCAAGAGAATAGTCGCCATCGTTGGCCTAGATGCACGACTTGCCTTCGCTCCAGGCCTCCCAGACGATCCAACCTAATGACAGAGGTTAAGACTTTACTGTTAAAGTCCGACCTACCTAAAAACTCTGACATACATATGACACCATGCTAAAATATGTTACGAATTGAGTCATATCATATTGGGAATAAGTATTAGGTGTTCTAGATCCTACAGAATAGACGATAGGATCACTAAATTCGACCTGAACCCACCTGTGATATGGTATATATATACCCTAAGCCTAACATGCATCCAAATTTTCTAATCTGACAAGGGTCGGGGACAGAATCACTAAATCCATCTTAAACCTGCCTCCTTATCATCTTAAATTCGAGCTACCTATTGAACTAAAAATTCCATGTTTTCCCTTTTCCTTTTATATGACATGTGATGCAGTAGTATATATACTACTTATGCAACATAACCATTACCCTGCATGTGATGTATTTAACACATAGTCAATCAACCAGATAATTCTTGCTTTTCATGAAATTACTTTATTAGTATTCTCTGTTCATTCTGCACTTGCATCTTTCTCGTTATGACATGCACAATAACATTTTTGTGAAAAAACAAAAGAACCTTTGCCACACGAACCCATTTCAGGAATCAACATATATCGATGTAACACAACTCTCGTAAACCGAATCTAAAACTCGTAAAGTTGACAAAATCCCAACCCACCTGAAAGAAAGATAAAAAAACGAAGAAAATAATCTACGTACGTAGCGGAGGAGGGCCCGAGGAGGGGATTCTCCTGGAGGGGCTGAAACGAGTACCTCCCCAAATCCGTGAACATGAAGCAGTGATCGGCCCCGGTGACCCCCGGACAGTCATTCACGTACATGGTGTAACAAAAAATGGCGACGTCGGCGAAGAAGATGGTCGGGACGACCCACGAGAACCAGGGCTGAGGAGGCGGCGGCGCGAAGTGCTGGGCCGTCGGCTCGATCACGCAAACCGACTCCACGTCAGAGGCCGACGACCTCCTCCCCATTTTGCGCCGCCACCGAGTTTTTTTTATCAACTTTACGCGGCGGGCCGGTGGTGGGGTGGTTGTTGGCGTTGATGATCGATTCGGTGATGGCTCGCGACAACGACCTTAACTCGTCGAACGTTGTCTTCGTTTTTGTCTTGGTTTTGAGGTTTTGGTTGTGTGAAGGGCCGCGCTTTTGCGGGGGTTGGTAGTTAAGTTCGGTACTTTTCCCACATGAAAGGGTGTTTTGGTAATTTCATTCTTTGCAATATTAGGTAAATGCTAAATTAGTAAAAAAAACTAAATTCACAAGAAAATATGAAAATTGCATGACTTAAATATTTAAATTGCATGAATTACTTGTATAGCTATCTTGTATATAAACCATGATATATATTTGTTAGTGTTATTTCTTCAAGAGTGTTCAACGAGTCTTGAACCTCATTTTACTCGAAATATAATTATTTATATTTCATTGGTTTTTATTATAAGAAAATAAACTAAAACCACCATGTTTAATAATTTTGAAGTTGAGGTAATATTTATGTACGTACAACATTCGATCATGTAGTTGCGATGGTAAAAGGTAAATGTGATCTTAAACAATGTTTATGAATTCGAATTGTGAAAATGAATTTATTTTGGAACTTGAAGTAGAATTATTTTTCTATTATTTTAAATTTGGTCGAGTTGAGTGAGATTAGATAGTATGGATACAATATAACATGTTAAAGATAATATATGTTGTATTATAGTACATTGAGATTTAAGGAAATTACATCTATATATTTGGTATTTGATTTTGTTTAAGGAAATTACATCAATATATGTGGTATTGGATTTTGTTTTTTGTAACTATCTATGGCAATAGGCAATTATTTAACGGTGGAACAACATTATCATCGTATTTTCCATGTGCATTGGCACAATAGGCGACAACCTCTTCATTCGAATTTTCCGATGTTATGTTAACATCTTCAATAACAATGTTATTGCATCCCACACTCTCGCTGCAGCTTAAATTGATCGCCGTCTTGTCGGCTGATGTTCCGTGCACGCCAGTGAACGAAACGTCGCTCACTTGCACGGCCGATGTCTTCACCAAAATCATATCATTTGTATATTAGTAACTAAGTTAAAAAAATGTGCATACCTACATTCTAATTAATGTGTTTTAGTAACATAATTGAATATTAATGATTTCGTGTGTTTGTGGAAAGTTGTTCTTACTCCGTTTTTGCAATTGTGGCCACCGTTGCAATAATATTGATCGATGATAATAGGGTTACCGGCGTTTGTGAGATTTATTTTGGAAAAATGAATGCTTTTGGCGTAACCTGATCCTCCCTGATATAATATTGACAAAACCGAACAAAATTTGATTAAATATTTTTAAAAAGTTAAATTCAAATTGACGGATGATAGAACAATTATAATTTTATACGCTCATAAAAATCGAAATCGATTGTTTAATCAACTTACCTGCCATGTCTTGATTCTTGCTCCATTTTGAGTCCCAATGAAATTACTATCCATTACATAAATATTTTCAACTTTTGCAGATTCTCCATCTTTTCCCAAGCTTCCAATGCTATAAGACAAAAAAAATAGTTTTGCATAGAATTAATTGAGTTTGTTAAGTACTGAATTAAAATTTAGTTTTATACATAATAACTTATTGAATTTATTCATATAACTAATAGTTATTACCAACCTTATACCGTGACCGGGACCACATGTAACTTTGGTAATATTAATATTTGAGCATTTGTCACCAATGGCAACACAATCGTCACCTGAAGCAACAAGAGTAAATTAATAAAATATATGTTTAATTTATTACCGATTACTCATATGTTCGACCTTTAGAATGTTATTTAAAGTACTGTCAAATATTTTAGTTGATTAGGATGAATTACCTGTCCCGATAATACAATCGTGGATTTGAACATCAGTCGAGCTAGAAATATCAATGCCGTCAGTGTTAGGGCTACCTTCAGGAGCATTGATATGGAGATTGGAAATGGTCACAACATTACAATTGTGTATAGTTATGTGGTTTCTCGGGCTGTTTTCGTGAGTCAACCCATCGAGTTTAAGGTTGTCACAATCCGAGATTTCCAAGGCCTGCATGTCAAAAAATATGTGAGAGTTGAAATATGAAGAAAAAAATTATAGGCCCGCTTTGGTTATATGTATGGAAACTTAACATTTTAATTTCTAAAGCTTTCTAAGAATATATATAGATTTTGAGTTAAATATCATTTAATAATTGAGTTAGAAGTTAAAAAGTTAAAAAATAATGGCAATTAAATTAAAGCATGTACTTACAATGGGCCTGCTGTCAGCATTTTCCTGCGGATATATATTATTATCAGTAAATATCAAATATAAATGAAAAAATATATAATAAAAATGTAGAGAAATTATTGGACTGACAAATTTGCTCCACCAAACAGAGCCTTGACCATCAATTTTTCCTTTTCCACTTATAGTAAGATCGTTGACTTTTGTAAAACTGATCCATGGAGTTGACCCATCACTCCAATCAGTTGATTTTGGTGCAACAATATTTCCATTTATCTGCAAAAATATATGTATTTGTAGCTTGTATTTCTTGCATATGTCAAATATGATTTAAATCAAAGTTTATTTTCGATTTAGATCCAAATAGAACCTGAAAGTTGATGGTGCTAGGTTTGCACGGCCCGCTGAATGACACTTGATTAAATGTGTAAGTGCCGCTTGGGATCTCTAGGCTTGCGCTGTCATCCGACGATGCGCATATTTCATTCCATTTCGCCAGAAATGTCTGATATATAATTACATCAATTTCGATCACATTCAGAACTTTCTTATGGCATGACTTTTATTTTGTTTATGAATACAATAAATTTCAGATAAACTATTGTATGTGTAAATTATTACTGCCTAATTCATAACTAAAACAAGTCTTTTCAAAGGTAATGCAATTATATGTAAAGAAAATGTGAAAAGTACTTCAGAATCATCAACTCCACTGCACAATCCTAACAAGGACGAGCCCAAGATCAGGAGGACACCAAAATGTTCCTGCACAATATAATAAAGAAAATATATTAAATAGTTTTATTGGACTACTGGGTCAAGTATGCTTTTGCTCAAAATAAATTTGAGTTAAATAAAGAAAATTCAAGACTAATACACTAAAAAAAAAGCACAAGCTTATAATCGATACCATGGATGTGATTTAGATGAAAACAAGAGAAAATTATGCTAAAAACAATTAGTTAAGAGACAAGTGAGGAATATAAATATAGATACTCATCAAATTCCTTATATAGTGATGGAGTCATGGCCTTGAATTGACTATATATTTGTTTTTCTCTTCGATTTTCTTTCCATAACCTAAGCTTTTGGATAACGCATAAGCTTTAAGTAGAAAATGTAATCGATTAATTTTCTTTAAAATCAACATGTGTTGAAATTAAGGTTCCATATTATACGTTGTGGTTACCTTAAAATGTCTATTTTATGGGAATGTTTAGTAAGAAAATCAAGTATTAATTTGACTATGATGTCTAATCAGTTATTATTATTTGAGAGAAAACAAGAACAAACTTTCAAAAACAAGAACAAACTTTCAAAGACAACTGTTACTATATATGGCTAAGTCTAAAAACATCAGAACTCAAACCTACATTATTGTTCCATAACTAAATGAAAAATAATAATTTTAAGTGTATTGTGTGAAAGCGTGTTCTAATTAATTCGAGTATGTTGAATTCTTGTATTATATTGGCTATCAAACAAAAATTCGGGTACTAAATCAGATAACTTACGGAAAATCTTGATTTTCATACAAGTTAACATAAAGAATTAAATTTGCAATCCGAGTGAATTACACACTAAAAAAATATAATCCATTTGACACCTTTTTTCTAGAAATTAAAATTCATTATATTTTCGACCAATATTACAAAAAAAATACCTTTCAAATAAAGGTCAAGAAAACCTAAAATAATAAGTCACACAAAATGTATAATCTTAAAAAAAAAAAAAGCAAAATCATAATCATCCAAAATATATATAAATTGCATGAGGACGGAACTGCAAAAAAAGAAGAAGCTATACAATGTCACAAACTCACAATACTATAAGACAACAAATAAAACACTAAGTACTTACAAATGGGAATGAATTATGTGACACAATTTAGTCCTTCAACCATGTTTTGTTCTCATAATTAATTTATAGAGACGATTTTGGATGGATGAGTACTAAATAGGATAACGGACTTTGTCGGGCTTGACCAACTATATTTTGTTCAGGCTCGATCGAGTTGGTTGAGTGAGAACTCGGGAAAACCAAATCCCCAAGAACAAGTTATGAAACATAGTCCAGAACTCGATCCACTTGGTTTTACCGAGTTCTCAATGAGAAATCGAGAAGAATATGGAGTTTTGGATCACCGATTTTGAAAGTTCCATTAAAACGATAAACAATATATATGCGAAAATGACAATAATTTAGGCGGGACAACCAGACCGCCAAGAAACTAAATTTAGATTTTAACATTTAAGGTTATGTTTGAATAGTAAAATGTCCAATAATAGACACAATCCTACACATGAACACAAAAATAACATTACAGACGGGAAACTACCATAAAATGTAACAGCTAAACTTTTATATGAATAGTAAAATTACCAATAACAGACAATCAGATCCAACCCATAACATATAAGTAAAAACAAACGTATCAAAATATACAATTTATGAACAAGGGCAACAAAATATGTCTATAAGAAGAAGAAAAAGCTCATCATCACCGTTGTTAATAATAAATCAACCCATATAATAAGATAGTTTACTTTTGTTTAACAAATAATCATAATATCTCTGATCAGTCAATTCAAGTTGAGCTTTCTTATTGAACGAATTGAAATTTCATCACTTATCAATAAATCACATGTGGAAGTCTCGTATTGGGTATTAGTCAGATGCGTTTATAAAGTCACTCTAGTTAAGACATGAACCACCTTATTTGTTGACGTGCTACAAACAACATTTTTACATACGAAATTTCAAATAATAGAAATCAACAATCTGAAATAATATATAGTACCAAAAATTATTTATTTATCTTTGAACCCGAAAGAATATAAATCACATACGAAATTTAGCGAGTCTCAAGCATCCATCTTTTACTGTAAAAAAATTCCTTTACTTCCTGTTAACAAAATTACATCATATCAGTTGTTTTCAGTTGACAATCTTGACCTCTTTCTACATATCTTATTACTGATATGGTATTGATTATTTTCTTGTAACTATATCTGTGTCGACAATAAGCAATTCTTTAACGGTGGAACAACATCCTCGTATTTTCCATGTGCATTGACACAGGTTGCGACAACCTCTTCACTCGGATCCGCCGGTTTTATATTGACATCGTCAATAACAATGTTTGTACATGCCACAGTTTTGCAGCAGTTCAAATTGATCGCCGTCTGTTTGGCCGACGTCCCGTTCACGCCGGTGAACGAAACATCGCTAATTTGCACCGCCGATGTCTTCATAAATATTTGTAAATTAATTAGTAACAAAGTAAAAGCGTACTGTACATATACTCGCATTTTATTTTATTTTTTCAGCTATTGCTACAGTTCTTGAAACGTTACACAACTTATAGCAACGTTTTTTACGTAGTGACGAAATTGAATGTTACTGTTTTGGAAAGTTGTTCTTACTTCTGTTCCGCAATCGTGGGCACCGTTGCAATAATATTGATCGATGATGATAGGGTTATCGGTGTTAGTGAGATTTATTCCCAAAAAATGTATGTTTGTGACGTATCCTGATCCTCCCTGAAACAATGTTAGCAAAACAAGAAAAAAAATTTCGATTCAATGTTTTATGATAGTTAAACTCAAAATAATAGACGGTTGATGAATTATGTTACGATGAATAAATACCGAAACGGGTTGTCCCAATGAAACTACTATTCATTACATAGATATTTTCAACTTTTGCAGATTCTCCATCTTTTCCCAAGCTTCCAATGCTACGAAAAAAATGCATAAATATATAGTTTTATATCATTAATTAGGTCTGTTAAGTACTGAATTAAAACTCGATTTTACACAAATTGATACATTGAATTTATTTGTTTATTTATTTAATGGTAACCAACCTTATACTGTGCCCCTGACCACATGTAATGTTGGTAATATTAATATTTGAGCATTTGTCAGCAATGACAACACAATCGTCACCTGAAACAAACACGAGTAAAAACAATTAAAATACATTCAATTAACTACATATACTATTTATGTATTCGATATTCATATTGATTTTTAGAAGTGTTGTCTGATGTTTTAGTTAAGAATTAATTTACCCGTTCCGATGACACAACGTGAATTTTAACGTTGGTCGAGCTAGAAATATCAATGTCGTCAGTGTTAGGGCTATCTTTAGGAGCATTAATACGGAGATTGGAAATGGTCACAACATTACAACTGAGTATAGTTATGTGATTTCTTTGGCTGATAACGTGAGTCAATCCGTCAAGTTTAAGGTTGCACAATCCAAGATTTTCATGGCCCGCATGTCCAAGCAAGTATACGAAAATATATAAGATTTACCATGTAAGTGAGAGTTTAAATATCATAAAAAGATTATTGGCCTATTTGTATGGAAAATTACCATTTAATTTCTAAAGTTTTCTAAAAATATATAGATTTTGTAGTTAAATATCATTTTATGATCAACTTAGAAGTTATAAAGTTAAAAAATAATGGCAATTAAATTAAAGCATATACTTACAATGGGCCTGCTGTCAGTATTTTCCTGTGGATATATATTATAAATATATATAGTATCAGTAAATATCAAATATAAAGGAAAAAATATTAATAAAATGTAGAGAAATTATTGGACTGACATATTTGTTCCACCAAACAGAGCCTTGACCATCAATTTTTCCTTTTTCCACTTATAGTAAGACCGTTGACTTTTGTAAAACTGATCCATGGAGTTGACCCATCACTCCAATCAGTTGATTTTGGTGCAACAATATTTCCATTTATCTGCAAAAAAAAATTTACAAACAAATTATATATGCATTTTTATATGAATCAAATCGAAGTTTAATTACGATAGAAATATAACATGGAAATTAATGGTTGTGGGTTTGCACAGGCCGTTGAATGACACTTTGTTAAACAAGTAAGTACCATATGGAATTTTTAAGCTCGCTCTGTCGTTCGAAGATGCACACATTTCATTCCATTTCTTCAAAAATACCTGATGGTTTCATTTATAGCGTGAGTTTCATTTTGTTTATCAATACGTTAATACTATAGATAAACTGATATGTACATTAACTCTAACGGCCCAGTCCATAAATTTATGAAAACGAATCTTACATGGGAATCATCGTTGACTCGCCAAAAACTCCAAAATTCTTCGAATTGGACACATCGTTAGGTTTATGATCTTCTCCATTGCACAATCCAAAGCAAGGACATGCCCAAGATCAAGAGAATAGCAAAACAGTCATGCACAGAACGAAAAAAATATGTCTTAAATATGTATACTACGTTTTAGAATCAATATTCTGAAATATATTACTTGCAAACCTTTATTAAATTCGTCGTATCAAATATATTTTTATTGTGTTTTTCACACAAGAACTTCATACCGTAAACATTAACGCCAAAACTCAAACCCACCAATTGGCTCAAAAACAATATTTATTCACATTTATCGTTGTTGAAAAATATCAACTATAATATATCAAGTAACTATCAACAACATTTTGGGTAATATACAGCAAATTCAAGAGTAAAACATCAACAAAAACAGGTGCCACTAATCCATACCATGGATGTGATTAAGATAAAATCCAGAGAAAATTATGGGAAGAACACAATTATTAATTGTGAAAAGACAAGTGAGAAATATAAGCAGACACCCAAATTCCTTATATATTGAAGGAGTCATGGCTTTGAGTTAATCATGTATTTATTTTTCATAACCATTAATTGTTTTGGATTATAACGCATAATTAGCTTCAAGTAGAAAATTATGCAATTCATTAATTTTGTTTTGTTTGGTAATTTCATTAATGCCTTGAAGGTTTTTTCCAAAACAATCAAATGAATTTGAGTTGATTCGACTATAGTATATTATATGTGTCTCAAAACAAAAAGAAGTTTCAAAGACAACTGTTACTATACATTGCGACTGGTCATTTTATTGAATTCAAACAAACTTAAATAATTTTCCAAAATTAAAGAAAAGTAATAATTGTGTATCTGAATAGTCATCAATAAAAGTAATGGCAATGATTTCAAAAAGATAAAAGTAATGGTGGTTAATTGAGTGTATCAAAATTCTTATATCATACTGGCTATTGAACCAAAATTCGGGTACTAAATTATATATGTAATTTAGGGAAAATCTTGGTTTTCCATCTAGTAATCATTAATAATTCATTTTTCAATCTTAGTAGATTGTACACAAGATTATTAGTATCATAAAATTAATCAATTTGATTTGTGCTATTAGTCAATCTTAGTGGATAAGATCATTAAGGTAATTTTTAAAAATAGTGAGGATTTAATTAAATAGTTACACAAGCAATGATGTCATGACATCCAAATCTATTAAGCCAAAACTAGTAATTTTGGATTTTCAATTCGTTATATATGGACTGATTTGGACCAACAAAAAAATAAAATAATAATGGCTTTTATGATAGTTCATGTCTTTAGCATAATAAACCTGTTTTCAATTGAAATTCAGTCATATTTTGAAATTTTAAAACTTATTAAGTATTAGAATTTGAAAATCACAATTTATGTGCAAACTAAGAGATTTTTCAACTCTGAATTAATAAATTACCATTAATTTCGGTGTGAGAAAATTTGGGATGTAAATGTTTGTTTTATTATTTTTGACGGGAAAAATTAGGTACATAAAATTGGTGAAAACCTTTTCAATTATGTAATTTTGTGTTGGTGGCTTAATTTTCCTGTAATTACAATCAATGGACATTAATTTTCCTGTGATTACAATTAACAACTAACAATCTAACCTAATTACAATGTTAGAGTAAAGTGTAAAAAACGTAATCAAATAATCTCAAATTAAACTTTTTATAATAATTATAGTTAATTGTAAAACCGGTAAGTATAATATGAGTAAATTGTGATTATACCTGTTACAAATGTACTGTACTTGAATTGAGATTAGAACAGATATAATACAATATAACAAGTTAAAATTATTATTTGTAGTCTAATACATTGATATTTAACAAAATTACATATCTAGTTTCAGTTGGCAATCTTGACACCCATCTACATATATATTTATACCTTTATTACTAATATGGTATTGCTTATTTTCTTATAACTATATCTATGACAATAAGCAATTATTTAACGGTGGAACAACATCCTCCTATTTTCCATGTACACTGACACAGGTTGTTAACATTGTCAATAACAACGTTTGTACATCCCACAGTTTTGCTGCAGCTCAGATTGATCACCGTTCGTTTGGCCAATGTCCTGTTCAGGCCGAACTTAAAATTCATTTGATTTACTACCAAAACCAAAAAACTTTCAAATAAAAGACGTCAGACTTTAGATTGCTTTGAAACTACAGCGAACTGTGTCAATTTAATCAACAATACATGAGAGGAACATAGATGAAGCATTGAATGAAGATCAAGAAAGGCTAGAGAAGTTTATAGTCATACAAAATGTGTAATCTTGAAATAAAAAATCAGCATCACATCCAAAGCATTTCTAAGTTCACTACCACAAAATGAAAGCTTCGAGCCGCATACTAAAAATAATGTTACACAGAATCGCATTACGATGGCACTGCAAAATAGAAGGTACACAATGTTACATTAAGCAAAAATTATAACTAAGACAACAAATAAAACATTTACTTACAAATAAAAATGAAAACCACAATATATAATACCAAGTTTTATATTATCACGCTCTGGGTATGCAATTTGTTCCGATTTAGTCCTTGAACTATGTTTCATTCTGATTCAATATTAATTGCAAAAATAAAGGGGCTAGTTGAAACAATTTTAGATAGATGGGTATTGCAAAATCACATTTAATTCCTTTTCACAGTTTCTTGATCCTATAAGAGCGAGTTCAAATATATACACATGTAAAACCAAGGGCAAAGAAGCTTACTGTATGTAGACGTGTCGATTTGCTCTGGAAGCTCCTTAATGTCCACCTCGAACCTTGCTTGAACCTGAAACCAAATCATTAATGATAAAGAGAGAGCATGATAAGCGTTTTCAACATTATAACCAAACAAGTACCGTACCTGATTAAGAACATCAGAATCTGATGAAGAGGAGACGAAGGTAATTGCGAGTCCCTTGGTGCCAAACCTGCCGGCTCGGCCAACCTGTCAAAATTTGACTAGGTAAATAAATTATAGAGGTGTGATCCAAAGGGACGGGAATCACTAAACCTTATTATGAAGAACACTCCAGTCATTGATCATTAGATCAATCTAAGAAACAATAACACAGACACTTCAAGTAGCAATATACGGACTTTACCCTGTGAAGGTATGTATCAGCAGAATCAGGCATGTCATAGTTAATGACAATGTTAACACGTTCAATGTCGATTCCCCTTCCAACTAAATCGGTTGCCACAAGAATACGTTTATGCCCTTCTTTGAAACCTTTATAGCGGGTCAACCTATGCAAATAAAACAGAATAGAGGTGAATGTCTCGATCATAGCAAGCTTGACAGAACTTGTCAATTCAGAAACAATATTTTAAAACAAAGTCATGAAGAAATGGCATGGATGTGGTATAAATAACACGAGTTACTGATTCAATTATCTGTGTAGAAACACGACGAATATGTATGTAAGAGCAGTGTTCGAAAAATCGGGGCAGGCGGCACCTAGGAGGAGATTTTTAGAACACCAACTTGATTTTACATTATCAAGCGGATTCAGTCGATGGGTGGGTTTAGGCTTTTTTATAAATAAAAATATAAATGCCAGAAATTAATGTATACTAATTGATACTTTTGTTAGTACTTTTATTGCTTTTGAAGGACATGAATGTAACAAGTATTAAAATATATATTTTTATACCCAAAATAATTATAATTATTTTTTATATATAATAATTGTTTATATATGATACTTTATTTAATAAAAATTAAAAAAAATAGAGATTCAAATCTGATTGATTTCCGATTAGTCCCGACTCCCTATCTGCCCGATTAAGGCCTAGCATGTTTTAGAACCTTGTGTAAGAGGAAGAAGAGGCTCATCATTTCTATGAATAACAAATCAATCGACATAAGATAGTCCCACTAGCAACCTAAACTACTAAGGGACTTAAGCAGGAAAAACAATAAGAGATAGGAGGCACTTTTAGCAGATATTAGCTTTGGCATGCAAATGGAAAGAACTCTTCCATATATTATAACATGTTTAAAATGTAAGACCAAATATTTTCTCTTTTTAAGCAAAAGGAAATAATTTCATCAACAGACAAGAAAAACACAACCCGTGGGAGGGGAAAGCAGATACGAAACAGAATAATGTATGTTATAAAGTGAAGACTATATATAACACTGTGTACCTTTCTTCCTATGACATTCCTGAATGGATGCAGATTGAAGGGAAGTTGCATTCCGTGAGCAACTTGTTGAGCTCAGCCGCTCTGTTCACACTTTTGACAAAGATAACAACTTGGTTGAAGTCCAGGGCATCGAGGAGGTCATTCAATTTGCGGTTCTTCTCCTGCTCACCCAATTTAATGTAGTGCTGCCAAATGGAAAATATTAGCCAATACTAAAATAACTGAAACGAAAATAATAGGAAAGATCAAAATACAGTTATAATGACGACATGTACCTGAACAAGACCATGGAGAGTGAGCTTGGCCTCATCGTCCACATAAATTTCCATTGGCTGGAAGGAGGAGAGCATTATCATATTAGAATATATCTAAACAAACAGATTTACATAACTCAAGTACTAAATCTACATGAATAAGCCAACTAACTCCAATAAAAATATATACCACAAATACAGTACACAAAAAATTGGCATGCGGCAGTCAAGCAAGGATATTAAAGCCTTGTTAAATATTGTTAAGTATTTAGTAACATTGATTAAGAAGCAAATCCACAGGGCTAATGTAAACACACATGTAAAGAACACTAAGAAAAAATGTCAACAGAAACATAAAAGACTAGCATTTTATATTTCACCTATGATAATAATAATTATTATTATCACAGGAAAAAGGTTAGTGGCACTTACATCTTGCATAAACTTCTTGCAAACAGGGCGAATATCCTTGCTGAGTGTAGCGGAAAACATCATAACCTGTTTATCATGAGGGGTCATCTTAAAGATCTCCTGCAAATCTCGCCTCATATCTGCAATCAATACAAATAACTTAAGAGCAATAAAACAAGCAAAAAATAAGAACATTTAGCATAATGAGATTTAGAATTTCTGATTCGTATGCTCAGCAAATAAAGGGGCATACCAAGTGACTCAAGCATTTTATCACACTCATCGAGTATGAAATGCCTCACATTCTTCAGTCCAAGGTCTTTGTCCCTTGTCAAAGCCAATATTCTCCCCGGTGTTCCAACGACTATGTGGGGACACTCATTTTTCAGCAAGTCCTTGTGAACCTTGATGTTAACACCACCATAGAACACTGCAACCTTTATGTCGGGTAGATAGGTGCTAAAGCGCTCGAATTCATGACAGATCTGCAACATAAATCATTGCAAATAAGATAGAAAATCATTGAGCCATAATTTGTTGTGTGCCAGAAAATCTGCAGCAAGTCAGTTCAGTATGTTGACAGTACAAACTGCTAAGAGTACCTGATAGGCCAATTCTCGAGTGTGACACAGAACAAGAGCAGCAACTTGTCCTGCAACAGGTTCAATTTGCTGCAGGGTTGATAGAACAAACACAGCAGTTTTACCCATCCCAGATTTCGCTTGGCAGAGAACATCCATTCCTAAAATAGCTTGAGGGATGCATTCGTGTTGCACTGATGATAATCAAACAAAATCGCGTGGACGAATCCCCGGTAAGTATAAATGACCTTCCAGATCCTTTTAATCAAATGGTTTACCAGACCAATTTTCATGCCAAATTCACGAGCATGGAATTAACTATTACCTGTAAGGTAAAGAGCAACACAAAAACGTCAAAAGCTAGCCATAACATAATACCAAAATAAGCAGAAAACAAACCATCAATGCATATGAAGTTAACACAACTGCAACTAAAGACAAAAATTAGAAACTTTGCCTTCTGACGGGTGTTCAAATCCCGAATCAACAATTGCACGAAGAAGCTCCGGCTTCAGCAGGAAGTCTCTGAATCCCGAACTGTGAATTCCAACATACCCCCTGGAAAAAGAAACAAAACACACTAGACATTCAAACCCATGTACCAAAAAAGAAACTTTTTTACCTTAATTGATCAACAACACATTAAATACTCATATATTCAAGTACCCACAAAAAATTCCCAATTTCCCACAACCCAGCACAATCATACAATGATAGAGCCTAATCCCAATTCAAGCATACTTGTTTCTCAGCAAAATTAGAGCTAGATCTATAACTGAAACCATCAGTAACCAAACACACTCCAATCCTAAATCAACACAGAAGTAATAAACAAAAGCTCACTTTTTGGCAGATTCACCATTAGTCTTGGCGTTGACGGAGTCAGGGGCCTTCTCCTCCTCTTCTTCGTAATCGAGAAGCTCCTCCTCGTAAGCGTCGTTGTCCCTTGTCTCGCCCATTATCGCCTGCACGAAGAGAATCGAATTCAACAGTTAGAGCTCTGCGAATCCAGAAATTGGGCGATTCGTAGTAAACGAAACAAAAGCTTCAGTAACACACCTTTGAGCTCGGAGAGCCAGAGAGTACTTGCGTGTGTCTGTGCGTGAAATAAGCTAAAACCAATTACAAAACTAAACAAAAATAGAGGTAAATTTTGCAGATGAAGAGTGAGAGAGGCGAGAGATAAACCCTAAAAATCCAGGTCACGAGAGGAGGAAGAAGAAGAGAGACTGAGGATGAGAGCTAAAGGAGTGTCGAGAGTCAATACATATTATGTATAATATATTTGTCATTTTACGAAAATACCCTTATACCTTCTCTTGCAAAAATATCATGTTTAAAATAATGTAGTGAATTGATACTACAATTATATAGTTTTATAAAATTATAATATGTGAATGATCTCATTTACTATTCATTTTAATTTTATTTGATCATCCATTGTCACGGATTCGAATCGAATTAAACTATAGATAATGGTTCTTAAATTTTAGAAAGTATAATCATAATCATTTGTTAAAGAACGATTTGATTCCAAACATTTGGTTTCAATTTGATCTTCTAGTTTTTCCCTTTTAGAATCGTTGATTTTAAGTTTTCAGTCTCAGCTCAATTCAAACACGATTTATCAACTGAAACTTCAAACTTTACAATTATTATAAAATACTATCGATAATCAATTTAGTGGTT
>JAYMTP010002248.1:0-20487 GCA_036897365.1 Geranium brycei
TCGGGTTGGGTGTTGGTCGGGTCGGTCGGGTCGTCGGGTTTGCGGGTAAAATGAACAGCCCTATTCTCAACCAAATTATTGAGTATACAGAAGTTCAAATAAGTCAATCTTATTTATAGATTAGTGGAGGAGTGAAAGTTTGATGTTTACGGGATGTTGGACTATGAAATCAAGAGGAAAAAAGAAGAGGAATCGGCATGGCAGGTGGCAGCGCACGCTGGATTATGGACTTTATTGCGGAATATTATACATATTTGTATAATAAAGTGCGTGATGAGGCACAAATATTGTTGTAGCCCAGTGGTAGTGTGCACGCCTGAGTTGTCTTCCCCAAGCATACCATTTATGAGAGCAAAAATGGCCAATGGGAAGCTGTCAAGTAATCATTTATAAGTGGTTTGGTTCTGTCGGTCAACTGACGGTTCTCATTATTCTAAACCGCTAACCGAATCGCAATCAACCGATTGCCTACAGTTCGGGTCGGTTTCAGTTGGTTTCGGTTTAATCTGCACATCCCTAAATGGGGTTTGAATTATGAGGAATGATTGAGTTTGAAAAACATAAGAGTGCGTGAGCAAATAAAGCATTAAGTGTGTGGGCAAAACTTGAAGCTTGACACGCTAAGCATTTATGTCTGTGTCTAGATTTCATGATGACCGACCCAATACAGAATCTATGTTCTTTCTTGTGCAACACACAGATTATAACATAAATTCAACGTTTACGTTGCAATAAGTGTTTACTGTGGTGTGGGTCTGGTTCTGGCTCTGGCATGCCACTCGATTGCTCTTCTTCATTTTACCCTCTCCCTTCCTTTCCCTTCCTCTTGGTCCTCCTACTCCTCTATAAATACTCTCATTGCATTGCATTATACACACCTCCAAGCCAAGCCAAGATGATGATGATCATGAATTGGGTTGGCAAGTCCGTGTTGGAGAAGCAGGGCACGTGCATAGCCCGTCTCCTTTGCACGTGCTCCCCTTCTCCAACATGGCTTTCCAACCTCGTTACTCTAATCCTCGTCTCTTACCCACGTAAGGGCTCTTCATGGTTCCAATTTATGATTTACTTTTGAACCGGGTAGTTTTCAGTTTTACTTTAACTAATTTTCATTTTAGGCATGTTTTTTGCATTTTCAAACCCTGTTTGATTGTCTAAAATGGGTCACTTGTCCAAACTGATTGGTTTACAATTCAGTTTGATTATTTACTAACTGATTGGTTCTCAATTCAGTTTGATTATTTACTAGTTTCACTGCTCTGCACCGAATCCAGGCCAGTTCAATTTTGATCATGTCAATGACCGAACCGAAATGAATAGGTTTAAATCGATTCTATTTTTTCTTGATTTGGTTCAGAGATCGGTCCATTTCTCTCTGTTTGGTTTTTTTAACAGCCCTACACACAGGTAAATGTAAATGTAGACGGGAATGCAAGTATAGGCCTTTCTGCTAAAGAATGTATAAACATGCCTCTTCTTTGGACCATCTAGTTTAGGAAAATGACATCATAGTCATGAGACCTAAATGGTTCCTTACAATCTACTAGTGCATATTATGTTATGCATCTGAGAAACTGAAATGGAGAAATATTTCATATCATTGCATGGAAATTATCTTCAAACAAAAATTATTATACAATGTTCTAACTTACCAATCAAGAAAAAGACAGACTTGTATAATCGTTGCTGCCGCTAATGAGAAATCTGAAAATCTCTATCTATATTCACAGCTCTTCGAATCCATCTTCATCCCCCTCTTCCTCTACCCTCTGTAAGTCTCTCCTCCATATTTCCATCTGTAAATTACTCAAAACTCATCATATCAGATACAAATTAATATGTTATAACTCAAATCAGCTAGGGAAAAAAAAATACTTTAAGAACTTCTACACAAATATGTTTCTATTCCTATATTTTCCCTCCATTTCATAATACTTTACTAAATTGGATATCTAGACAGAATAAATGCCACTTTTGTTTTTAGGAAGTAATTATACATGGATTACCAATAATATCCACTGTGTGGGTTAGCAAAAATTGGATCTATTCTAGTGGATGTATTAAAGAGAGTACACTATTTCCGCTACTCCTTTGTTTTCGCTAGAAGTCAAACGTGACACTTGTTTTGGGATATAGAGTACTTTTAAGTTTTTATACGAGTTAATATAAGCATGTTCAGAACATTAGAGTTCAGGAAGTTTAATCAGCCAGGTTCAAGGAATTGACATTATTATTATTATACAACAATTTATCTTGAGAAATTATTATACAACAATTAGTAGCTCTTTGGACAATCTAAACAGCTAAAATCATTTTGCAGCGATAATTTATCAAGTAAAGTCACCTGACCATCTGAAAATCGCAATTGTTCAGCGGCAAATAGTATATTCTTGTAGTCTCCTGGTGCTAACTTCTTCCCTAAACTTCTCGCAACTTCTTCATAACTAATCATGTTCACTCGAAAGCCATTGCCCATGAACAGTTTGTCCATCCAAGTCTTGGTACTTGTCTGTATAAGTAAATATACAAAAGTTGGTGTCCCTCTTGATGAATAAAACAAACAGAACTCAGAAAATGGCATTTTAAGAATCAGCAAACTGACCTTGGTACCGATTTCGGTTTCTGCTAACCAGGCGGGCAGTTCTCCCACGAAAGAGCATCCATTCATGGCCAAACCGCTTACAGTTAACAGAATCTCCTCAAAACTTGCCAAAGTCATCAGAGGCAGTCCCTGCAAGAACACCCCAAAATGACTTCCACATTCGACTTACTATCCCTTTCTTTGGGACTGGAAGTGGGGAAGGTTTGATTCGAACCGACAGAATTAATAGAAATAAGACTTCTCCTATCAAGCCAAGGTTTACAAACACACAATTTACACAGTCAAGACTTTCTGTTGCAGGTAAACAAGTGTTTCGATTACCTGTATGGCCCATACGCATGGTTGATTATCATTAAAGCCCTTGGCATGCAGGCTTTCCTGTAGGTTAGAGGACTCCAATGGGACATGAAGGAACAAGCAACTTCTCGGGGTCTTGGCCCCAACACCTATTATTTTCAAGAGATACAATCAGAAACAACAAAAAAGGTGTACAGAGGAAACTTCTTGCGCGCAGATTATTTGTAGAAAAAAAGAAACAAATGGATTTAAGATATCATATTCCAAACTATAGGCTTCTTATTGTGCTTGATTATATATTTTATGAAACCATGTTTGGATTAAACAAGTGCACACTAAACTAAACAAACTAACATACAGTCAATACGGAATTATGGGAATGACCCACATTGCAATTTTTACATAAAACAGATAAAATAGTCAAACAGTATAAACCTGTAAGTTTTTCAGTGGCATTTTGGAATATCCTATCAGGTGATAGATCATATATAATGGTTGAACTTGGCCAGTTAAGCCTGTATGGCCGAGTGTCCATGCCATCTGTTAGCAAAACAACCTGCAAGATATATGAAGGGCGTTATGAGAATCCACAAAGGGGGGACAAGTTGTTGCAACCGATTGACAAACTTGATGAAGAATACCTGCTTAAGTCCATCCATATGGTTCACCGTGCGGAGCAACTTATCATCAATGAACTTGGTAGCAAGGCAGTAATGGTGCGAGCACTTCTTCATATCCATCTGGGAATTAGGAGAAACAAAGCAGCCGGCATATGGATCGACAAAGAGAGGCTCTGCATACATGCAAATTATCAATTACATGATTGCATATTTGTATGTTACCAAAAGGGCATGTCAATAAGGTGACAACAACAAACTGAATGGACTCGGATACAGGAAGGTAGAGTCCATTGAGAAGAAATAAAAATATAGGCTGGCCAGAAAGGTTATGCAATTTGCAACTCAACCAAACAGTCAGAAATGTACTATCTAAGGATGAGTAGTAATCTGTGTCGATTCAAATTCCTTAACTCCGCAAGGATGTCTCCAAAAAGATAACTGACATTGTTAGATTATGACTTTTAACAAATACATAAGACCCCAAAAAGAGCAGAAATCAAGCTGGACATGAAAAGAAAAACACCAACATGAGCTTAGCTACTTCAAAATTAGAAAAATGCTTCTTTGAGTACACTTAGTCCACCCATATATGCCACCTCAACCTCACTGCTAAATTAGGCATACCTAAGGCATTAGGCTCCCCACAAATTGTGTACTATTGTCTCATCAATTATGGATTTTGGGGACTTCCTATCTTCAAAGGTTTCCATAGATTTCACCTCGACCCTATTGCTAAATCAGACTAACCTGAGCCATCAAGTTTATATTACCCATCACAAATCTTATACTGGCAAAGATAAATTCAGAGTTGTTGCACTGAATTCTAAATTACAAATCTGGTACTAAATTGAGAATGATTGGTCCAATGAATGAATAGATTTAGAAAAGCAAGCGAGGCGGTGGGTTGACCTGGGCGATGGGTCTCCTGAAAACGAAGAGAAGCGGAATCGATGGCCGATAAGAGCAGTGGGTCGTTAGTGTCATCGCAGAGCTTAGCTCGCAACACACTAACCCTCTTCTTCGTCTTCCAAGAGAAGCTCAGGGACGGGCGCACGATAGCAACAGCCGGTGGATATTGTAGACAACCCTCCATTTACACAGATCGATCTCTCTCTCTCTCTCGGCTGCTCTGTTTCTGAGCTCACCACCACCACTTTGTTTGTTTGTTTGTCTTGTTACGATGCGCCCGGAGGATATTGCGCACACCTGAATCAAATGTTATGACCATAACACCCTTGAAAGATGAGGACAAACAAACCCATATTATCAACCAAAGTCCTGGCTGAGTCTCAGAGCTTATCTTGTTGGTAGAAAAGAAATGGATCCAATTATCCAAACCCTAGAGGAAGCTGAAGGCAATTCCGACATTGTTGCTCCATTTGCTACTATTTCGATCTCTCGCTCTCTCAGCTCTAAGATCCCATGCCAAGTCTACTCGCTGCTCAACCATGCCCCTCTAGTAACCTCCATCTCAGTCCCTTCAAAACCCTACACCTACAGCTACAGCTACAGCCACAGGTCGAGCTCCTCCGCCAATCCCCTCCAAAACCCTCTCTCCGCCGCTCCCAGGCGTCCCCTGGACCCCTCCAACGCCGCCGGAATCCGGCGAGCTTCCATCGTGTGGTTCCGCAATGACCTGCGGGTGCAGGACAACGAGTGCCTCACCTCCGCCAACAACGAATCCACCTCCATCCTCAACGTCTACTGCTTCGATCCCAGAGATTATGGCAAGTCCTCTTCTGGCTTCGACAAGACCGGTCCCTACCGCGCCTCCTTCTTGATCCAATCCGTCGCCGACCTCAGGAACAACCTCCAGGCGAGAGGCTCTGACCTGGTCGTCAGGATTGGCAACCCCGAGGCTGTTTTGGCTGACCTTGCCAGGGAGGTCGGAGCTCAGGCTGTGTATGCTCAGAGGGAGGTCTCTCATGACGAGGTTAAGGCCGAGGAGAAGATTGAAGCCGCCATGAAGGAGGAGGGCGTGGAGATGAAGTACGCTTGGGGGAGCACTTTGTATCATGTTGATGATTTGCCTTTCAATTTGGAGGATATGCCAACGAATTACGGTGGCTTCAAGGAGAAAGTCAAGGGCTTGGAGGTGAGAAAGACAATTGCAGCATTGGATCAGTTGAAGGCCAAGCCCGCTCGAGGAGATGTCGAGCCTGGGGAGATTCCTACCCTTATGGATTTGGGTCTCAAACAGGTTTACATTTCCCTTGCTATTTTCATTTATTGCAAATTTGATGGCATTGCATTCAATACGAGAAATCTATATGGGAATGAGTAACTGTATAGCTAGGATGAACTTTGCTAGAGTATAAAACTATACTTTTTTGCACATTTGTTTTATTGTTAATTCAATGTGGGTGTTGTGTCATGTACACCTTCAAATGATTTCAAATGACATGCGTTCAAATATGGGAAATCTGTATAGGAATGAGTAACTATATAACTAGGATGAACTTTGGTAGAGTACAAAACTATAATTGTGCTCTCAATTGTATAAGCACAAGCTATTGCTTGGATGATCAGTAATCTAATACTGGGTTATAGCTTGTTAAGCTATCGATCTTGTAAGAATCCAAACACAACTGACTTGTACATTTGGGGGGATTGTTAGATCTCAACTATCTCATATTTCAGCTCTGAGCTGAACCGGTTGGGTAGTTGGTATGTTGCATGAACCCTTTTAGACTTCGTGGAAAATATGGACTTGAATGCAAATTTATGGTCCTAGTTGATCACAGAAACTTTGGTCATGACTATTTATTTGGAACCTTGCATGTACTCTGCCAAATGGTATCTTGCATATTTGATTAAGATTTGGTGTTCATTCTCTTTCATGCCGATAAATAATAGGTTTAGATATCACATATCTAATGTATGTCTCTTATTTGATTATATCTGGTTTTTGTTTGATGTTATTGGATTCCAGCTAATGTACTCTTTTCGGGTATCAAAGGATGTTGGTTAGAGGTTGAACATGGTCATTATTGTGTGTTATGGTTTGTGCGTTTAAAATTAATTGGAGCATAAGGAAAGGAGGTGGAGAGATGTGAATGATTTCTCTTCTAATTAAGAGAGTATTATCGGATATAGAACATCTTTGAACTGTATCACTTAGTGCTTCCTTGTTCAAAAGACTTGTTATAGGACTATAGCTCTGAACTTCATCTCAGTGCATTCCTTTGAAAAATTAGGACACAAGTATAAAGATAAACAAAATCTTCACATTTCTGAAACCCCTATTGCAAAAATTAGGTTTGGTAGGATAACATGCAATGTCTATGTTTGCTAGAGTACCAACTTCTAATTGATTCATCGTTAGAACTTTCATTTCACTCTTTTTCGATCATACTTGTGTGTCTGTAGAATAGCATGCCTTTCTACTGCAAAAGATCAAAATGTAGATATAAACTTGTGAACTTTTTTCTCCTTCCTCAAAATCATTGTCATTCAGGAGGGAACGTCAGGCATCAGTCCTTCAATGGTGGGAGGAGAGTCTGAGGCTATACACAAGATTCAAACATTTGCAGCCGAGTGCAAAGCACAACCAACCAAGGAGAACATATACAGCGCTAACTTGTCTTGCAAAATCTCTCCATGGCTAGCCATGGGATGCATCTCTCCCCGCACCATGTTTGAGGAACTAAAGAAAACTGCTTCTACGTATGTCTCAAATCACTCGTCTCCTTTCCAAAGCTTTTATGGCAAACAATTCTGACGGTGATCTCTCTGATTAATAGATCCATCACGGCTGCTTTCAACAAGAACAATGACAGCGATGGCTCTTCTGGTGCCGGAACAAACTGGTTGATGTACGAGCTAATGTGGAGGGATTTTTTCAGGTAATATAACGAGACTGTACTTACTTTTAAAATTACGTAACCATTTTCTTAACTAGTGTCGCTTTGATATGGATTGATGCATTGCAGATTCATCACCAAGAAATATAGCTCGACAAGGAAAGTTGATCTTGCTCCAGTGACTGCTTAAGCAGGTTTTGCTCTACTGAGAAATGATGGCTTCTATTTGTTTGCGATTCGGAAAATCGTAGGTTTTGAATCTTGTAAGCATTAGGGATTGTAACTTTTGTTTACGGTGAAATGTGGAAAAACACACTGTTCTTATTTAATTCATCATTTCTCTACTTCCAGCCCAATTGTTCACTTATGTAGTGTTGTTAAAAATTCCCAGTTGTTTTCTTGATTATTATTTTTTATTAAACTTCAATTAGTTTATTAATTCATTAATTTGCAATTAGTCTTCAAAAGCCCTTTTTGCCTGATTAGTACTGAGCTTTTTTTTATAACGCTGATTATGTGAGGATAATCTTTAACAATTGGTGAAAAATATGTTTCAAAATACTATATATAATGTTTGTTTTTTTTTTTTGGAAACTATATATAATGTTTAATGTGTTCTGAGTTCTGACTGAGTATATTATAATTCTTTTTGTTTCAATCTAATCACTAAATAAACTTTTTAAGCAAGCCATTCAATTTTACAACACAACAGCTTTAGAATGGGGAAGATGTAAGCAAAAGTTAACTGCTCCAATTTTTTTAAAAATTAAATCAAATTTATCTACCCATAAAACCCTCCAAGCATGATTAAATGTTTGACTTTACCACAAATAATGTGATGTTCAATTTTCACTTTTAGGGCCTCTGGCTTTCGTAAAGGATAGAATCCAAAGATAGATTGCAGGTTGGAGCTCTAGATTTTTATCGGTGGCCGGAAGAGAAGTTCTTATAAAATCAGTTCTCCAATCCATTCCTACATATGCC
Source organism: Geranium brycei (assembly GCA_036897365.1). Lineage (NCBI taxonomy): Eukaryota > Viridiplantae > Streptophyta > Magnoliopsida > Geraniales > Geraniaceae > Geranium > Geranium brycei. The sequence goes on from JAYMTP010002248.1 coordinate 8,307, forward strand.
ATGCAATTGTTTCAGTTTCTGAATACTTTATTCTAGGAGAAAGGGAGGATGTCGGGAAGATTTTGATGGAAAGGAAATGGATCGAATTTTACCTTAACATAGCGGAGGTGGAATGATATGTGCAAACACAAAGAATTAGGAGGTGTGGGGTATATCCATCTATACGAGTTCAATAGAGCTTTGTTAGGGAAACAAGCTTGGAGAATTATGACGAAGCTGGATTCTCTAGCAGTCAAGACCTTTAAGGCAAAGTACTTCTCGAATTCAAATTTTCTTCAGTTCAACTTGGGAAACAGGCCAAGTTTTGTCTGGAGGAGCATATGGGGATGCAAGGATCCGATCCGGTCGGGTGCTCGACGTGGTGTAGGACCGGGACACATGGAGATTAACGGAAATCCATGGGTGCTTGGGGAGGATCCTTTCATTCACTCCCTCAACCAGGATCAAGAAGGGCAACCGATATCCAATTTTTTGTTCCAGGTTTGAGGATCTGGGATGAAGGTAAAATTAGGGAGTTGTTCTACCCGGAAGAACAAGAAAAAATCCTATATGTTATCCCTAGTTAATTCGGATCGGAAGACGAATGGTTTTGGAATTGGGACGCGAATGGGGAATACTCAGTCAAAAGTTGCTATAAAAAAATTCTTCGCTGGAATGGGTTGTGGTCGGAAGAGCTCAGAGAAGCGGATGGAAGGCTTTGTGGTCTCTAAATATTACCCCAAAGGTAAAAAATTTCTTTTGGAAGGTCTTATCGGGTCTTTTACCCACAAAATCTCGCTTGATTTCCCGAGGGAATCTGATAGATGACCTCTGCCCTTTATGTGGTGATATGAGTGAAACTGAAAATCCCTTTTCTTTTTCTGTCGGAAAACCATACCTATTTGGAGGGATTCGGCTTTTGATATTGTCCGGGAACATTGGGGTGTAAATGTTAGGGTGGCTTTTTGACAGAGTTGGTCATTAAATGATGAAGCTATAGTTGATTTTGTGCTAATTCTCTGGGCTTGTTGGGGATCCATAAACCAGACAGTTCGGAAAGGCAAACACTTTAATCCTTCAGAAGTGATCTTGCTGACTCAATCAATTAAAAGGGATTGGATATCGGCTCAAAGGGTGGATGCTAGAGCTTTAAGAGATGGGGAGCAAGCTTCAGAGGATAGATGGAAGGCTCATGGGTCAATTAAAATAAACGTGGACGGAGCCTTAAATTCGGAGACGAGCTCATGGAGAACATGCTTGGTGTGCAGAAATGACTCTGCTCGTGTTTTGGGTTTGTTGTGCAACAACTCCTCGGGGATTCTCCAACCGGTAGAGGTGGAGGCCCTAACTGTTCGAGAGGCGCTTGAATGGGTTATGCGAAAGGGATGGACTGACGTGACGATCGAAATGGACTGTCAAAGAGTTGCAAACTTTTTCAGGACTAGAACCCGACCTCTTGGGAGATTGGGAGGTATTCTTTTTAATTGTTTATTTCTTATGAATGCCTATCCTAGTCGTATTAAGATAACTTTTGCAAAGCGTTCTTGTAATCGACCAGTTGGTATACTGGCTAAATTTACTCTCTTACATGAGAGTTTTGAATCAGGTGAGGAGTTTGTCCCATCGTTACTTGCTGGTGCTTTAGGCTCGGATGCCATGCATTGTTAATAAAGCCGTGCTTGTAAAAGAAAATGAAAATTTCATGAAATTTACTAACAAGTTCAATTCCATTAGTTCAATTTTAGATTTTATTTTTTTCAAAACAGAATCAATTGAATTGGTTTAAAACCAAACCGTGAACCGGTGAGTTTATGGAATAAAAATAAATCCATTAATTGCATTTATGAAGATGGGCCAAAAAGCCTAAAACACCCCCAACCCCTCGAGAAGAGAACAAAACAATAGGAAGCTTCAATTCGGAGGAGATTATTCGATAGTCTCGCAATATCGATCTCAATTTCCACAGCTGCTCCGATTCTCTCTGGATTTCTCCATCTCAAATCGTCCTTCGTTTTACAGATCTCAACGAGCTCCCAATCTTCCGCTGAATCGGTTCGTGCCTCATTGTTTATCCAATTCTATACCCCCAATTTTATGCATTTGGGTATAATTATATTTTGTTGATTTGATTTATATTCTGTAGAGATTGTTTGGTTTGAATTGAATTGAAGGTGCCTTGTATGAAATTGATTTTTTTGTTCGGAAATTATGATTTATTTGTTTCGAGATGAAGTTGTTCATAGCAGCATTGTCTTTTTTTTTGTAGATCTGTACTCTTGCTTATGGCTTGATTGATTTGATTTGTTTTGATTTGTATGGTTAAATGGAATTGGATTGCAAATGTTTCTCAGTTTTATTTGGTTGGCATATATTTCTGTGCAAATAGGCTCTGTAAATATTTGTACTCTGTTGCAGTGTTTCATGGAATCTGCATATTTGTTTTAGAGTATGCTGAACATTAATTGAATGTGGTAATGAGTGTTATAGAGTTGTAGTCATAAAAACTAAGTATATTAGTGTTATTGTTAAACACCAATGTCTTAGAAATCTTTAGTATTGAGATTTTCTATGCTTTGTTGCCTTTCTGTTTCGAGATTCATGTGTTGTGTGTCTATCCTGTTTAGACTAAGAAAAGATGGCGGGTCAAAGTCAGCGTTTGAATGTGGTTCCCACTGTGACAATGCTTGGAGTCATGAAAGCTCGCCTAGTTGGCGCCACAAGAGGTCATGCCCTCCTGAAGAAAAAGAGTGACGCCCTAACTGTGCAGTTCCGTCAGATTCTCAAGAATATCGTCTCAACCAAAGAATCAATGGGAGATGTTATGAAAGAGTCCTCCTTCGCGCTAACTGAAGTCAAGTACACTGCTGGCGAGAACGTGAAGCACAGTATCCTCGAGAATGTCAAGAGCGCATCCATCAAAGTCCGATCCAGGACAGAGAATGTTGCTGGGGTGAAGCTCCCCAAGTTCGAGTACTTCACCGAAGGGGAGACCAAGAATGACCTCACTGGGCTGGCCAGGGGTGGGCAACAGATCCAGCAATGCCGTGCAGCTTATGTGAAAGCTATTGAGGTTCTCGTAGAGCTTGCTTCTCTTCAGACATCGTTCCTGACTCTCGATGATGCGATCAAGACCACAAATCGCAGGGTCAATGCTCTGGAGAATGTGGTGAAGCCGAGGATAGAGAACACCATAACCTATATCAAGGGCGAGCTGGATGAGCTGGAAAGGGAAGATTTCTTCCGACTGAAGAAGATTCAAGGCTACAAGAAGAGGGAAATCGAGAGGCAGATGCAAGCTGCAAAGCAATTCGCTGAGGAGCAGTTTGCTGAGAAGGTTTCATTGCGGAAAGGGGTTTCTAGGAACTCAGCTCACAATCTGTTAGCTACTGGTGACAAGGACAGTGATATAATCTTCTGATCCAGGGATTTGCAGGAGCCGTCAACCTCCAGTGGAGGTGAATTCTTTGATTTTAGAATAAAATGCTACATTTATGTTGCCGCTATTTATCGTGTATGGATTCATGTTTGATGATTTTATATCATCCTGAACTGCCTTGTGATTAATTATCATAAACTATGTTTTTATCATTTCTCAGTTTCTGTTTACTAAAATCATTAGAATTTCATTCAACTTGAAATGGGGGCATATAGCAAAGCATTCCTTATGGGATTGAGAAGCTCATGAAAAAGATTTCTATTTATTTATCTGTTGCATATAATGGATTTGCTTCAAATAGTTGCAATTTATTTATAGAGGTTGTTATTGATGGAGCAATTTCGAATCAAGATTGTTTTAGGTAGCAATATTGGTGTTTTAGTTTCATGACAGTAATATATTTGGTTCCAAATCTATTTTTCTTTATATCTTTGTCCTTTCTTTTTTTTGGCCAAAACTTGGAAATTAAAATCAGTGTTGGCACATGATAATTATTATACAAAAATTACTGTAAGTTATCACAAAACCTTGTACTATGTATGACTGAACCCCAATATTATTGCTATGAAGTGTATGTATAAGAATTACAAGTGTATGCAAAGTCAATGCAATACAACAGTAACTCTTGTGGATCATCTGTTTCTCCCTATATATTTTAAAATATTACGCATCTAAACTATGTATAGAAATCTAAAAAGATTCAGAAAACGCCTGAAACTTTGAGGGAAGACAGTACTACAAATACGAGCCAAAGCAGCATAAAGTAGACAGAGGTGGTCCACGCCCAGAACCTTGGGCCTCCGAGCTCTGCGCCCAATGTGAGGCGCCGAAAGACCAGAACAGCAATGCAGCCAGCAGAAGTGCAGAAGAAAATCAGTAAAGAGAAGCTGAGTCCTGCAGCATTCTGGATCCGCAATGGCTCTTTGTTATGTACTATGTAATTGTATGTCGTATCTATCAGCCACGGGATGCCAATCCCCACATATATATTTACCGAATTGCTACAAAAACAAACAAATTTTGGTTATTATTTGATAAATAAATCAACAAAAGGTGGTGGAACTAAGTTTAAACAAGATAAAAGTGTTCTAAATTCGTTTTCTTTATTTTCCAAACTAGTCCAAGTGCTTCCATTTGTTCTCATTTACAACTCGCTGTATACAATATTGTTACTGTTACTACTAGTCTCATTTAGATTAGTCCTAAACAGCCTAATATGATGTGCAAGTTCCTAATCCATTTCAATAACGCTTAATTATGTAGGTCTTAATGCAGGAAAGATTTACATACTAACCTGCAAGTGATGTTTGCAATGGCAGAATCGGCTGTTAACTGACGTTCAGCAGCAATCTTACTAGCCACTAAATCGGGCCATGAAGTTCCAGCAGCTAATGCCGTAAATGCTATGACGTAAGGATTTATTCCTGCAAAAAAAGAATTCAAACATTGAAATATGTTTATTGATATGACTAAATTGTACGCATCAACTATGAAAATAACTGGAGGAAAACCTGTGACACAGCTTATAAGATCTGTGAATTGTGTTACTATGTAAGCTACTCCACTGATGAAAATAAGAGAGCAAATGAAGGTGACCCATCCATGAGCAATATGATAAGGAGGCACAAACGCAAACACTAGTCTCCATGGTACAAGGATTATCTGCCAGGAAATTTTCACTACCAGTAGATAGACATTTTCCAATTTTTTTGCTTCTGTGCTTTCCAACTGTATTTGAAGAAAAAAAATCATTTTGTAGAAATGCAATGGTACTTGACAAAGGGAAGAAACAAGGCTATAACTGAGTTATCAACGTTGAATTTAGTTCGAGAGAAAGATGTGCTTTATAACTAATTTATTTCATCAGCAAATGGTTTTCTAACATCAAACAGAAGAATTTAATGTACAAATGGATGGGACACAGTACCATGAGTGCATCCACGAACTGTTGTTTCCATAGTGACAGTACTTTTAACTTGTTGTCGACCTTTTTTGAGGACTCGGCTATGTCAACAGTTGAAGGCACATTTTGATACATTAGACCTGAAATGTTGAGCTTTCAGCTGGGAAAAAACAAATAAACTACCATGCAAATATCACATGAGTTATGCATCTAGATCCATTTTATTTTAACAAGTGCAGACCAGACAATATGGTAACATCATTTCATGTTTTTCACCTAACACATAAGCCTAATCATTATCAAAACACAATCCATAATTGATGAATCCGAGTGCATATACAAACTTTTGTGGACAGACTCTTATAGGGCTATTTAGTTAACTTAATAGGGATCATCACACAAATCCAAATATCTAACAACTATTTATTTAAAATTGTAAGGATTTGTAGAGCAGTAGCCAATGCATCATCGTGTTCGGAGTAATACCTGCCTCACTTTCTGAATGAATGGAGAAGATATCAACAATATTCCTATTTTCAATATCGCCATCATGAAGTATCTTAGAGAAATTGTCACATACATTGTTCTCATGTTTGCCTGATGCAACCTCTTCTGGAACCCATTCCTCTGGCCTCTCAGTCCTTGCTCTAACATATATACAAACACAATAAGAAATACAAAACCAATGTGCTGCGGAAATGCATAAAGAAGACTACAAAACCACAAGACGTGAAACAAACTGGAATATAGAGAAGCATACATAGGAAGGGATAAGTAGGGCCATCGCTTGTCTTGAGCATAAGCATGTATCAAAAGCAAGCCATAGAAAAGAACAGTCAGCAAGGCCTCCCACACTGTAATCACATTTGGTGTCCAGACCTGCAGCAATAAGAAAGAATTGATCCTCAGAGTTTATAATATATGTCAAGCATGACAAAGAAAGTGAGTACTTCCATAGTAAATTTTATATCGATTGTTCTCCATTGAAAGTTACCTCTAAAATTATGTACAGCCATATATAGGCCCAAAAGGACCAAAAGAGCTCCACAAGCCAAACTCCTATATCAGATATCTTTTTCAATTCTCCAGCTTTTGGAACCACAACACAAACAGCATGGATGGGGAAAAGGTCAAATGCAGCAGAACCAACAAGTGTTCCAGGACCGAGACCTGTAGAATGAGTAAAAAATAAAGGTTTTGGACACAATACTATATAGATGAGATATCGACCAGTACTATAGTCGGATATAGAGACAGACAAAATGCATACAGAGAAGAATGTCAATACAGAATTCAGATAATAATAACAACGTGTGAAATAAGCCAATCATTAACATGCCTCTGATAATAGAGATGAATGACAATACAAAATTCAGATAGAACAAGATCCTACCGAGTACCCACTATCATACATAGCTTTTATGGTCACATAGAGTACACGGTAAATTGAAAATTATAGAGAAGAAACACACCTCCAGCATACAGTTTTCCCAGGTTTCGTATAGCATCAATGGTGGCTAGTGATATTTGTGGGAAGCTAGTCCCAAAGGCCAGCAAAGAAATATCTGCAATGGCATAATTCCACACCTTTTCATATCTTACAACTTCAGCATTAGTATGAGGATCTATCTCAACCACTTTACGCGAGTGCTTTACAACACACTCCATTGACCAGAAAAAACGGGCAGTTATAGCTGATAATCCAATAAAACAGTATGCAAGCCCCAAGAAATACAATACAGTGCGGAAGGCATCCCCAAGGTGAGTTTCCCAAGTAAAGAGTAAGTAGCTTTCACATTTTTCGTGCCCAAGACTACTAGACCCTCCAAGTAACCTTTTGGCAGCTTCCATATGCGTCAAAGCCATCATAATCGGAATTTTAATTGATTCAGTGACTCCTGTAATTGCAAAAGACCATCATGGACTGATATGTACCAGAAGTTTATACAAAACAAATAAAAGTGAATATAAATCAAACAACACAAGAGTAAAAGGAAGGACACAATGGCTAATTAACACTACAATAACCAATGCATGCCACACAGCCAAAAGGGATGTTGGTGCTGTCATTTTTCAATATACTCTACCTAACCTTTACCGGAGATGCATGCATACAACATTCTACCAAACTAACAAAAGCCAAAAGATATGATAGTGAAAACATTTTTCAGAAACTTCACCTGTGCTCCATATATATTTCAACCATACAAAAAAAACCACATAAAACCAAAAGAGAATCCTCCAATGTGCACAAGTCTATGCTGCCATTCCTATGCAAAAAAAACATATTTTTTATGAAATATATTTTAAAAATGGCCACATCCAACTACACTGACAAGAGTATCTTTTCTTCAGGTTGTTTCCACTGCTAAACTAAGCCCACCTATATTCTAATATCAAAATCCAACCACCAGTAATTTCTAAAAGAAAACTTAATTTCTACTTCATACAACGGCTTATGATGCAATGCAATGCAATGAAGAAGACTGCCATAACCATTCTATTGAATATAGAGGATGTTGAAAAACTCCCAACTTGGGGTAGGTGTGACTGAGAATTGCTAGGAAAAACATACATTGATCATGTAAAAGGACAACCAACCTATTCAGAGATAGTCTTGGTACTATTCCTCTTTTATCTATTTCCATTTTATTAGCTACATACTCTTTCTGCTACCAGTGAATTTCTTTGCATTGGCTCCACTACTATTCTAACCATTTCAAAATCCAACAGAATCATTTTCCAGAAGCTTAACTAGAGCAAAAGGATTCACAGTTTATCAGCTACATTACATACTCATGCTATTAACTACTTAATTTTCTTCACATTACCTCAACTAATAAACTAACAAATTCAAAATCCAACAAAATCAATTTCTAGAACAGCAAAAAGATTGAAAACATTGGATCACATGAATCAACAAGATTGTGAACATCAACATTTGCATAAGCTCGCTATTCTCCATCAAAGAGGCCCAAACCACACCACATATATACAACCTCAACAGAAGCTACGAGATAATGGTTAGACGATTGGAGGCTTACAAGTAGACGTGTTTACGCCGGAGCCGAGCACCGGAGCTCCGGCGATAGCAAAGAAAGGCCACGAATGCGATGCGACTGACACTGAAGCGGAGAGAGAGAGAGAGAGAGAGAGACGAATCGTGCTGGGCCTTTTTTACTGGCTTGGCTTCAACGAAACGATAGCGATGAAACATTTGTGTGATTGAATTTGTTTTATCTCCACACAAGTCTACACTTCACACGCTTCTGCTGTCTAACACTATACTATTACGTCACGTTATTCATATCTTCAGATTAACAAATTCACAAGATGAGATAAAAAAAACAAATTCAAATACACTTCAATAACTACACGGTAGTAATCGGATCATAATTGATTATCCATTAACTCCTATTCAAAGTTAAGGAATAAATACTGTGAAAATGAGAGCTTTCGTTCGTAAAATTTGTAAAAAATGTCGATTGATACATAAAAAGGGACGAATTTGAATAATTTGTTCAAACCCGATATGCTTTAAATAATTATTAAACTTTCAACCCAGTATAATTTTTAAAAATTACATCATCCTTGTCTATTCATAAAACCTTCTCCATCTTCTTAACGGCATCGAAAATAGTTGGCGTAATATGAATAAATGATGACGTTAGTGGATAAAAATATTTGAAATACAAATCAGCCCCCGAATACGAACCGTCTAAACTAGTGTAAACAGAGTGTGAACTAGTGTAAACACATTACAACTTGTGTGAACAGAGTTTACCACGAAATAACTTGGTATAAACATGATACACACATGGCAATCGAGTCAATGGCGTTTGCGTCTCCCAAGACGCATGAGTCAATGGCCCCTCTCAAGATTTTGAGGCGAATTGAAGAGCAGAGTTCTGGTGGGCCTTCTCCTCGACCCACCTTTACTACTCTTGGGCCTAAACCAGTTGGGCATTTCCATGCCCATTTGAAGAAGATAGTTCATTTCAAGAAAAATGTTCATGGTCATGTCCAATCAACCCATTGCAACGCCAATCTCAAGTCTAAATTAATAAAAGTCCTCAATAAAGACAATGAATCATCAAAGTCTTTGTCAAAATTCTGGACCGAGAGTGAATATGAGCGTCAGTATCTTCATCTTCAATGTTCAATAGATTTATCCCTGATCCTATCCTATCTTTTCAATTTCAATTTCAATGTAATTTGGTAATTTTATTATCTGATATAAATCTACCTCTTGTTCCCCTCTTGGGACCTTCTGCTAGTTGTCCTCAATAAATTTTCAATTCGCTGAGCAAAAAAAACACATGGCATAAACACAGTTCGAATGGAGTATAAACTGATTTCGAATTATATGAACCGTGTACATATGGTATGCACACAATAAACACATGGTATGAACAGAGTATGAATATGGTATAAAGAGATAAGATACCCTTACGTACACGATATAAACACAGAATAAACATGGTGTAAATTCGCTGCTGGTATAATCTCGCCTGATGAACGGTTCACAGTCAGTTCGGACGTTTCACATTCTAACCTGGTTTGTTCAAAATGCATATATTATTTTCAATTTTAATTTTATGGACCTGGTTGTTTACCATAAAATGCAAATCTTTAAATCAATATCAATCACTTTTATTAATCTCTTTCCAAATTAAATCAAATCACAACTTATGAACAAATTTGATCATCCCAAATTCCACATAACCAATTTGTGTAAGAAAAGATTGTCAATGATTACAATCATTTAAAAAGAGGGGACCAAAAACAGTAATCAATGATTTACAATTAAATTAGATCATGAATCAATCTGCTCATTTGATTTTGATTCACATGTTGACCAAATTTTCTTTCATCATTAATTAAACAAGTATATGTTAGTTGGCAGAGAAATTATTTTTGATCATTCAAATGCAACATTATACAGACTTAACATTTTAGAGTCCAACCATCTTCATTGACAACAAACACAACTGATGATGCATTGTTATGGTCCCCGGCTCTAGATCAGGTAATGGGTCCTCGACGTGAGGAGTTTGATCGAGACGATTGGTTTCGTCTATGACCTATACTGAACTTCACACAATAACTCAAAGAAAGCTCAAGTAACTCTGATACTTTTACTAATATCTTGTCTGCCCCATTCGATAATCAAATGAGCCTTTAAATACATATTAAGAGTACTGCTAATAATAGAGATAGTGGGATTGCAATCCCTGCAAACGTGGAACCTTAACTCCTACTACTAACTAAAATATAATAATACCTTCTAATAATTAATAGCTGGTAAATAATAATAATAATAACTATCGAATGGATCACAACATCATCCACCCGTTCGAGCCCACTCTCGACCTCAAGCGCGCACAGTCAGGTGATTTGATAGAACTGTTCAGGACAGTTTATGCCAGGGTCCCTGGGTTCGACCATAGGTTCCTCGTCCTCCTCTGTCACCTCTAAGAAAAACAATTTTTTTGCATATATGATCGGTCGTATATGATTCATCGCAATTAAAACAGAGACCTTTGGCGCGGCGCTCAACAATTCTGTTTGAGATAGCCGACGGACCACCGGACCCCGTCCATCTGCTGGTTCCCCTCGTATGGATGGGCCTTCATCCCGCATGTGTCGACGTTCAAAAAGTCATACAAAGTTCATGGTAGATGTTAAATAAATCGGTTGTTGGACTTCCACATCAACCGCAATGAAATCCCGGAGTTCACTAATAAATATAGACTTTTCTTGTTTAGAAGTGAGCGAAGGTACCTGAGCCAATAATTTTTCGAACTGACGTTGAAATGCCTCGACGGAACCCGTTTGCCTAAGTTTCGACAACTCACCCAGCTTATTACTTTTGCCGGGAGCTCCAAAACGAACATGACAATGATGCTTGAACACGTGCCATGTTAGGTTGGGCCGGTCCCGTTGAAGCTTCATGAATAAGAGGTGGGTGTCGCCTTGGAGGTGGATGGACGCCAACGAGAGCTTCTCATCTTCATTAGTTCTCTGGTGCAAGAAAAACATTCTTCATGTACTTAGCCAACCTAGGGGGTCCTCACCACCACCAAACCTAGAAAATCTAGGTTGGTGTAATGGGGAACAACCCCCTACGTCCGTTGCCCGCATCCTCTTCCGTTGTTGGAGTCGCGCTTTGTTGTTGCTCTTGGGTGCGGCTGGCCTCACCGGTCTGCCCCTCTTCCTCAGGCTGCCCTTCTCTACGATTTGGTTGTAGAGAGTTGGTGAGTTGCTGCATTTGGTCGAGCAACTGTTGAAACTTTGCATCTGTTGCAGTTTTGTCGGCCTGTTACGAACCCAAAAAACTCATCAAACCATTCACCCTAGGACTTTTCTGCCATATCCCCAAGCTCTGGTACCAATTTGTTATGGTCCCCAGCTCTAGATCGGGTAATGGGTTCTCGAGGTGAGGAGTTTGATCGAGACGATTGGTTTTGTTTACGACCTATACTGAACTTCACACAATAACTCCAAGAAAACTCAAGTAACTCTGATATTTTTACCAATATCTTGCCTGCCCCCTTTGATAACCAAATGAGCCTTTAAATACATATTAAGAGTATTGCTAATAATAGAGATAATGGGATTGTAATCCCTGCAAACGTGGAACCTTAACTCCTACTACTAACTACAATATAATAATACCTTCTAACATTATTGTAGATGTCGCACGACGCTATGATGGCGGACAGGAGCCTTCGGGGCCATGGCGGGGCCATATCGAGTCATGGCGGGGCCATGGCGGATTTGTATTTTATTTAACATAAATTGATATAATTATTTATAGTGAATTATCAAAAGTTGAACAATGGTTAAAAATATTTATATAG
>JAYMTP010002249.1:0-20480 GCA_036897365.1 Geranium brycei
ATGATAATATAATGCCGTTTTATTATTGCAATGATGATGTAACAAATACACATAAACTGAGATTGGCCTAGGGCACATTTCCTACAATTTAATAATTCTTGTTAATATTTTTGGCATTTGTATTGTTTAGGGCTGTCCATTTTTACCCAAGACCCGACTCACCCGATGACACAACTTGAACTCGATTCACCCGAGGCTCGACAAAAACATGTGGGAAATGGGTTGGATTGACCTAAACCCGACATCATGTGAGTTGAATTTCAGGTGACATTTTCAAAACCACTGAATCACCCAACTCACCCGACATCCATTGCTCTGACCAACCCATAACAAATGAAGCACAACCCATCCACATGCCCACTTTCAACTTTGTTAATAAAGCTTCAGTTTGAAGCTTATAAGTGCTTCATTGCACTCGTTCCTTTTTTATGTGGGACTTTGGAGTGCAAATTCGACCGTGAGACGTGGCACAACGTCGACCCTCGATCTCCTTCAGTCTTTTCCATCTTAGTTGTTCATTACCTTTTTTTATAAGCTACGGAGTTTTTCATTACCTTTGACGTGGCTATCCGTCCTCCACACACGACCTCACCAACTCGACCGTCTCAGCATTATCTCTCTCCTCAAGTTAACAGTGTTTCACTTTCTTCTCTCCTCTCTCGACGTCTGAAAACCCTAGAGCAGCTCTCCTCTCATCCTTTCTCGTCTCTCTCAATCGCACATGCAAGCCTCAGTCACATCTCCATCTACTCCATCTCACAACAGATCGATTCTTGAGTTACCGTTAACTGTTGGAGTTTGAGTCTTGGAGAATGGAGAGTCAGCCATCACACAACGCCAGAGATATGCCTGCAACACCAACGACTCGATTCTCCACTGGAGATGGAGATTCAAGCTATATAGTTCACATACAGCGCCAGAGATATGCCTACAATACCAGTAAAATACGACTTTATGTTTTAGGGTTCATGCTTCTTCTTCTCCCCTCTTACAATTTTGGGTTGTTTGGGTTTTTGAATTTATAATGTGGGGGTTAGGGTTACGAATTGGGGTCAAATTTGGGGTTTATTTTGGTTTCTGTTTTAATTTGGGGTTGTGTGTTTGATTTACAGTTTTGAAATTGAAGGTTAGGGTTACCAATTTAGTGGTTTAGGGTTTTGAATTGGGGTCACTTTGAGGGGGTTTAGGGTTTCGAATTAGAGCTTCTTCAATTTTAATTTGAGGGTTCTGATTTTTGTCCCAAATCGGGGGTTTCGATTATGGTTTTGAATTGGGGGTTTCGATCAGGGTTTTGAATTTGGGGATTTGTGATTTAATTTGGGGATTAGGGTTTTCATTTGGGGTTTATGGTTCATATTAGCGTTTTAATTTGGGGATTAGTTATTGAATTTGGATACTAAGGTTTGAATTTGGGGGTTTAGGGTTTAATTGATTTGGTCGGAAATTGTATTTTTCAGTTGGGCCTAACTTAAAAACTGTAATAGGCTCAATTTTTAGGGCCCATCGGGTGAGTTGGTTTGTACCCAACTCACCCGACCCCCGACTACACCCAAACCCGACCACCCGACACTTCTCCTGAGTTGAGTTTTGGGTCTGGTTTTCTAGACCCGATACTTGTCGGGTGAACCCAAACTTGGTCATGTCTACTCAACCCGACCCAATGAACACCCATAGTATTGTTAGTTTTTATTGATGTGACGAAATAAATGTGCACTATATATCGTGTAAAAAAGTTGGTAAATTTTAAGTTACTACTATCGCAATAGAGAATGATAATGAAACATAAATTTTCAGAGATATTTATTTAATATCTAATTGGTGCTCCACCTAAGATCTTTGTTCGGAGAATGAAGTGTTTTCTCACTCATCTCTGGGCTGGGCATAGTGAGAGAGATATAACATATATGATACATTTTTTCAACCACTATAGCATTTGCCAACAACATGTAAATCGAGATGTTTTCATGTCTTCTAACCATCTTAATTTAAAATTTTACCCTTCCCTTCCCTCCCACTATCATTGTTTTAAAAATAAAAGGGAAAATCGTAAAAAATCTCCTTATAATTGTTTTTTTTTTCACAAACTCTTCATTCACTGTATTTTTGCAAAAAGCCTCCCTCACTCATGTTAAAATTTGCACCGTCTTTGCAAATCCGTGAAAATTAACGGAAGCATTGCACATTTGATTTTGCACGTTTGAGTTAACACTTAAGTGACACTTCCGTTCATTTTCACGGATTTGCACAGACGGTGCAAAAATGAACATGAGTGATAATCTTTGAATATGAAATGACAGATAAAACTGTTGAAAAACACTTCCTTACTATCACTCTCCATTTCTCTAAGAAAATGAAGAACCAACAAATAAGACTTTCTTTTGTAAACTTTTTGTCTAACCATAGCCAATGCACATTTAGGGTCAGCTTAACAACTAGTGGGGGCTAAAATAAAAATTGCAAATGAGGTTTTTATTTCTTATAAATAAAAAAGATGATACTTCGATATAGTATAACAATACACTTAACAGAGACATAATGAGCATTACTCATTGAATCTAAGTGCATAATGCACATTACATATATTAAATTGCAAACACCTATACAACATCAATTAGATATTATCAATATGGTCTCCGTTTGTTTACGATATCTCCATTTGTTTCTGTCCAGTCATGCTTGCATGCAGATAAATTCTCTCGTTCTCTACATGCATTCAATTAAAACTAACATAACAAAAGAATTTAATCATTCAAACCAGATTAAGGTATTAAATTAACTAGCATAAAGTGAACATACTTCTTCAAAAAAAAAGCATAAAGTAAACATACAATAGAATATGTGTACAACAAAACATAAGTAATGAGTCAAAATTAAGGAGAATCATATTTTAAACCTTGCATTTTAGCCAATTGTACTCTAGTTAACATGAGGCAAAATCTAAAATTTAAGTTGTTACTTTTCGCGCATGAAAAAGTACATAAATATTATCAAAATCGCCATTTTATTACAAGAAAAACATTGTTTGTATTAAATTCAAATAGATTCTACTTCAAAAATTGAAAAACTAAGGTAATATGAGAACGAATACAAGTTGTTTCGAAATACATTTAATACTTATTACATTGAAGAATAAAGAGTTTGTTTTGTCATCATCAAACATTGGTTAATATGAATTAAAGAGCTAACATATGATATAATGAAATTGACCCAAATAAAATAAAATGTGAATATTCAAATTAAATTTAATATACGAACAAACCTGAGAGCCCAAAATCAAAGCACCGACTCTGAGGAAGACCGTGAAATCGCTGGTGAGATTGAAGCTTGTCGACCCACCTCCTCTTAGGCACATTCAGATTAAACCAAATAGCTTTTACTCAAAAAGAGATGAACAAATTTTAGACGACTGACAAAAAACTTGAGTTTCTCTGATCCAGATTGTTTAATTTATAGGTCCTAAATGCAAAGAAATCGATAAATCTCTTAAGGCGAAGAAAAAATAATAATTATATTGGGCGGAAAGAAAACGGCGTGGAAGATGAAAGGACTTCAACGGAAAAAATTGTACCGAAATCGATAATTGGAGAGAAAACGTCTTGGAAAGGAAACCGATTATCGGCGCAAAAGGATAAAAGTTACGTACAAACCTATTAGGTTAGATTGAATATGAGTGCAAAAATTTTGGGTCTTTCATTGTACAAAAATGAATATTTTTTTACACACAAGTGGCTTAATTTCCAGCAGGCCTAAAGCAACTGCTTAACCTGCTTTATGGTCGGGTCGGGCTTGCGCACATTAGCCTAAGTGTATAGGTTATACAATTGGTCAAACAATATGACCGTGGGTGGTTAACAATATGACATTTGTGCAAACCGTAACCAAAAAGTGGGTGGCTTCACTCTCTTAAGACCCCCAACCAAAAAGGCCCAAACAATATACAATTATATAGTAAGAGAAATTTTTTTTACCCCCACACACTAGGGTCGGCCCTCCCAATAAAGTAGGATAGACAACTGCTTTAGGCAACTATTTTAGGCCCTAGAAAATTAAGGGTACTTACTATATTCATGTTTTATCTATCTCTATTAGAGAAGATGAGCCGACGTTGGGTCAAAAATGAGCAAACGTTGAATTCGAGTATAGAAAACCACTCCGTAAATGAATTTCTTTTAATTTTCCTGAGCGTATGAGGAAAGAAATTAAGTTATAGGGGTTAAGTTGATGTTGGTCCTATTCGATTTAATT
This sequence comes from Geranium brycei, assembly GCA_036897365.1. Lineage (NCBI taxonomy): Eukaryota > Viridiplantae > Streptophyta > Magnoliopsida > Geraniales > Geraniaceae > Geranium > Geranium brycei. Next base: position 4,246 of record JAYMTP010002249.1, read on the forward strand.
AAAAAATATTTAGTTATGGTGATAAATACTTGTTTGGAACGGATGGATAAAGAGATATATTTTGTTCTAAATAAATTATTGGGAAAACTACACATAGTCACAACTAACTACAACCAAATGACACGTAGTTATATTCATATTCAAAATTGGACAAATACTTACATTCAGGGATTGAAAAATTACATTTAATATCCTCCGTTGAAATATTTTAAATATAATATATTAATTTTTGAAATAAAAGACAAAAATGCCCTAAGTTATACCCATATATGATGTCACTCAAAATATTATTATTTGTTGAGTTTCAGAACTACTTTTGTACTGCATCAGTTATACTTAAGGTCTAAACTATTACCTATAGGTCTACACTCTACACTGTGATGCTTTTGGTTTTAGCATCAAGTTGTGTTGATCTATAATTCTAAAAAACAATAAGTAACCATTTATCTCGTTAAACAATTTCCAAAATGAGAATATTGATATAACATTCAATTTCAACTCATTTTATATGACTCCAATCCACATTACTGTAGGTGGTATGGTAAATTCTTTTAGATTAGAAAAGTGTTATTATGAGCTGTACATTTAATAACTTATTCTTAATTCTATAATTCGTTTTAGATACAAATTATAATGTTGTAACAAAATAAATGTGCACCATATATTGTATAAGAAAAGCTGATAAATTTCAAGTTATTACCATCGCAAGAGAAAATGATAATCGAACCTAAATTTTTTGAGATATGTTTGTTGAATATCTAATTGGTGCTCTACCCAATAATTTTGTTGAGAAAGGAAGTGTTGTCTCGCCCGCCTCTCATATAGTGTGAGAATTATAACATATATGATCTAGTTTTTTCAACCATCAAAGCATTTGGTTACAACGTGTAAAATGAGATGTTATCATGTCTTCTGACCATTTTAATTAAAAAATACCCTTCCCTTCCACTTTCATTGCTTTAAAAATGAAATTAAGAGATTTTCTGATATTGGGATGTAAGCAAATAGAACCAATTATGAGTATGACCCAATGTAGTGATGGTTGTGTTGTGGTGTGTACGCCGATGCCTTTAAAAGAGGCAATCAATATCAACATGCTCTTTTCAATGCCATCAAGTCATGAACCCAATATTTTCAATTTCATTTTTTAGTAGGAAAATAAATAGTACAGTACTAATAATTAGGAAAATTTTGTAATGCTAGTTCAATAAAGACAATCATATCACATTTGGTTGCTATCTTTTTGGATAAGAGTTACTTTTCACTGAGCAATAAAATCTCTAGCTTAATTTCTCAACTAACAAGATGATGGATTCATGAGTGTGTATAGTTGTAACTCTGCAAGTGCACCACAAACATCAACTATATGCATAACACTTGCCATATTCTATTGAAAAAGAAGATGCATACTTGGTATTCATTATCATATTTTCCATATGATAAATTGATAATCAACAAATAATTAATATAGTATCAATGCCTTCATTTAAAATCTAACGATTATTCACATTCAAATATTAATTACTATATATGCTATTAACATGACCGATTATATATGCTATTTACGGTGAATTTGTTTTAATATTCATTCTTACGAAGTTACCATTTTGGTTAATAAAATCATTATATTTAATAACATTTTATTATACCTAATTATAGCGAAATGACACTTTCATATTTTAACTAAAGAATTCTCTTTTTTAGTACACTGACAATTTTTGCGTGACAACCTACGTTACAATGACTAAAATGCCCTCCAATGGTTTTTAAATTTTCACAAAGTGTCGTGAACCGGTTCAAATTTAAAATGGTCTAAAATGTCCTCCAATGGCTTTCAAATTTTCAAAAAATGATTTCCAATCTCTCATACAAATGAACCGATTCAATTCTGATTTAATAAACCAATGGTAGTTTAAATATTTTATGCATTTAAAAGAAAATTGTCACAAAAAAATTGTCAGGTACTAAAAAGAGAGTTTCTTAGTTAGGGTATGAAAGTTTCATTTGACTATAGTTAGGTGTAACAAAATGTCATTATCCTTATTTATTATATACAAATCAAGTAATTACTATGTTATCAAATGTTTATATAGTTGATTCATGAATGGTGTGGATGGCAAGGAAACAAGTTGTTGTGTGTTGTAAGCAATGAAGTAAATGGACAGAAATTGATGAAGCATGATGGGCCATGAGACAAAAAACTTGGTACCAAGTTGTATATGGCAAAAGCTTTACCATTATCACATGCTTGGTTTTGTTTGTCACCCCAAAACTAATGGCATATCAATTGCCAATTACTCTATCCCTTCACCATCACCTTTCACAAAGTTGCAACCATTTGGTGGCCACTCATGTTTAATGTTCTAAAAAGCTTAAGTTAATTTAATTTATTTATCAATTTCAGTGACGTAGTGGTTGGCACTGTTCGCTCCCTGACTTTAGACCAGAATTTAAAGGTGGTTAAGGAAAGCGATGTAATATTTAAAAAAAATTCAATCCATTTTTAATTATTTATAATTAAATCTTAATTAGTCTCCGATTAATTTTTGAGATTTTTTTATCCGCTATAATTAGAGGAATTCTACACTAAACCTAAATTATTAAATGTACCAAAATTCAAACTCAAAATCTTAAATCATTTTTAATGTTTTTAAGAACAGGTCATATTCAAGTTTTGGTGGCATCTTTGAACCCAACACCAAGCATCAATATGGTGGCTAATATGACAAACCGACCCACAACCACCAACTATAACCAAAACCCACTGTTTGAAACAAAAAATGTACCACAATTTCATTTCACAACTCTTGGCAAAAACAAAGCCAAATAAAGCTCCATGAAAACAGTGCAAGAAAAAGATCAAATTTTGAAGGCACTGTGAAAAGGGATGCTATGCTATGCTAGTGTGGTTGTGCAAAGTATAAAATGAATAAAAGAGTACAGTTACCAAAAAAACCTCGTCCCCTCCCCATGAGAGGGATTTTTGAGATTTAAAGGTCTCAACTTTGAGCCCCTCTCCTCTCCCTGAGCCTCAGAGCCTGACTTATCTTTCTATCTTGAGCTGTAGCTTATGTCATGTCATGCAAGTAGAGCGCATAGCACCAACCAACCCCTATAAGGTTTTATTTGTTTTTTTGTTTCGGTTCTGGCCAGCTCATTCGCATCCCCAACCAACCCCAATCACTTTCTCTCTCTAACAAAAACTTTCTCCACCAGATCTCTCGGAACCAGCCATGGATATGCGTGCTCGTTGAGCCTTTTCTGGTTTCTGGGTTTTTCTGGGATTTTCCTCCTCTACATACCCAATAAGCCTTCCTCATTCACAAGAGGCACGGTCGCTTGCTTGTGTTCTCTAGATTTTGTGTTTGTCTGCAAAGGTGCGATTTTTATCGAATCGTCTCTGATTTTTGGGAAAAATGGCAAATGGGGCCTTGGTGGTGTTCAGCGAGGAGGAGGTGAGGGAGGTGAGTGGGCTCAAGAGAGGTGGTGGGGACTATGTGGAGGTGACGTGTGGGTGTACCAGCCATAGATACGGTGATGCTGTTGGGCGGCTTAGGGTTTTTGTTAATGGTGATCTCGAAATCACCTGTGAATGCACACCTGGTTGTCAGGAAGGTCTCTTTCTTCTTCATCTTTTTTTCTTTCACTTTATGTAGTTGGACGGTTTTGGGAAATGGGTTTTGATTTTTATGCATGTTGGTTGTGTTTTTGAGTCCTTGTGGCACGGAAGTTGATGGGTATGGTGTGTTTGTGCTTGTGCTTGTGCAAACGCTTTCAGATGGGAGTGTACTAATGAAGAGCTCTGTGAGCTTGCTCATGGTTTATTAACTTTATTTCATGCAGTTCAGGTGTATATATTGTATTGAACTGAGCTCTCTTGCTATGACACAACCAAACTATGCATCTCGCTTAGGGTGGTTTGAGGTTGAAGCATGGCCTGTTTTTGTTTGTTAAAGGACTCATCAGTTGTCACTCACAGGATGACCTACATTGTTATCATTTGTTTGACATGTTAATTCTTAGACCTGTTTATGAGGTTTGATTCTTGTTGCCCAAGACCTTTTTTTCTGCTTAACAGAGCAGATGATCTAACGGGTCATTTGTTCACGTAATATCTCCTTTCTGGGTGATAGACTTATCACAACTTTGGCGTGATAAGTATTTTTGTGATTAGGCTATGGTCATTATTTCAAGCCTAGGATCCAGCTTTGTGCTTGTCATTTTATATTCATCAAGCATGCATGTGAACTGTCAAGTTTGAATACTGCTTTTACTCATTTTCTTGATTGCCATATCTTTTGTTTTCTTACCATTATGTTTTATTACAAGGATGTCATTACCATGTAGTTTAGGACTAGCTTATGTTATTGCTGGCTGTGTGTACAAGTAGAAGGAATGGAATCCTTGTTTTTGGAATTGTATTTTGTCAAATTAATGCAGATAATTAAGACTTGCAACAGTAACACCAGATCAGTAAGCTTCAAAATTGTTTTAATTTTTTTCACTTGATAACTTTGGAAGTTTATAGACATGAAAATGAAGTTTATTGATTGATTGAATGACAGCTCCTTCTGGATCAATGTACCCAGCACTTTTTTTAGAATATGGAATTGAAACCTCGGTGTAGTGTAAATATCTTTTTTGCCATAAACAAATAGCAAAAATCTTTTTCTTTTTGTATCTCTTGATGCCTCCAACTACTACATCTCTTTCTGGCCATTGTCATGCTCCAAATTGTCAGCTATAGTGGTGATCTATAGTGATCTTTGTTAGTCTGACTTGATCACTTATCAGAGAATAAGCTTTTCAGTTTCTTGCGTAGATGCTTGTATAGTAGTTACAGTATGTTTAATTCCTAACTAGGTATAAGTTTCTTATTTCATGTGCATTATTATCATGATCATTCAATTTTATGTTCTTCCCAAGGTTTTTTTTTATCAGCATGTTCTTCCTGAGGTGAATTTCATGGGTTCTAATATTGCTTTACATTGTGAACAATAATTTTCTAACTAGATAAGTTGACACCTGCTGCATTTGAAAAGCATTCTGGGAGAGAGACTGCTAGGAAGTGGAAGAACAATGTTTGGGTCATAGTCAATGGGGAGAAAGTCCCATTGTCAAAGACTGTCTTGTTGAAGTACTACAACCAAGCATTAAAGCATGGTCATGGGTCCAGCAGATCCCAAAATGGCCGTGCTTGTCACCGTGATGAATTTGTTCGCTGTAGTAATTGCAGCAAAGAGCGAAGGTTTCGCCTTCGGACCAAAGAGGAATGTAGGATTCACCACGATGCTTTGGCTGATTCAAACTGGAAATGCGCCGATCTCCCTTATGACAAGTATGTCTCCCTTCACTATTCAGTGCTCATTCATTAATCCAACTATCTTTGAATCTAGTACATGTACTACTTATTAGTATTGACTAGTGATTACATATGAATTGTACTACTGTTGTTTCCTTTCACCTACGACTTTATGTTTCTGCATGTACTCTTTATCTTAGCTTCAACTGTGTTGTTCAGTGAATAATGACTATTTCTGTAAGCTTCTACTGTTGTACTTTCAATGTTAGTTGCTCTCTCCAGAGTGTGTTAAGGGCTTCACAAAAAGGAAATGCAACTTTTAACTAGGCTGCACTGTAGTACTTCTGTATCTAATCTGATATGTGGAAACAGAATGTTTTTTAGTTTATAATCAGGGTAAAGCCTACCCTCTTACATTAGGACTGTAGAAGTTAGTGAAAGATGTGTTTCTGTATGCATAGTTTATTTTTATTTTTTGATCGGCAAATTGTATCAAGATTTGGGCTCGACTATACTATGATGAAGCAAGACAACACCAAACTTCTGATTCTTAAGAGTTCTTAAGATTATTGTATTAATAATAATCTTAAGAACTCTTAAGAATCAGTAGTATGCATAGTTTATTAATACGTATGGATGTGTGATTTAGCACTGCTGCTGGCCATGTAATGCAATGACCTTGTTAGACTGATAAGGGCAATGCAATTGAAGGAGTTTAAAACGTAGAGGAGATTGAATTGTGAATTGTGGTTTTGTGTGAGAATGGAAATGAAATACATATTGTATAATTTATCATTCTTGCTTGGGATGATTTCAATTTCATGAAATAACAAGTAGGCCTAGCAACGGCCATCATTTATACCTATCTACAAACTAGTATTGAGAGGGATTTTCTTGCATGTGGTTGAGGTGATCATTTCCCTTGGCTTTGTAATGTATATATATGAATCACAGACCTGCACATGCATGCATTACATCTTAGCTGTCATTTTGTTATTACATTTTATTGATCCTATGTTGATATGGTGTTATCGTGTATTAGGGTAACATGTGATGATGATGAAGAACGAGGGAGTCGCAGAGTGTATAGGGGCTGCTGCCGTTCTCCAACATGTAAGGGATGCACCTCCTGTGTTTGCTTCGGATGTGAAATCTGCCGCTTCTCAGACTGCAGCTGCCAGATTTGCACTGACTTCACAAAGAACTCAAAAGCTTAATCATCACCAACTCCATATTTCTCCTTTTGCCTTGGTGGCTCTCATAATTGTTATCCTCATTCTAAGACAACTTTTGTTGACATTTTCCTGCAAATCAAAAGCTAGACTTAAAATTCCAATTCATGAGTTCCATTATTTTTCTATTATGCAAGGAGCTGTATGGTTAGTCTTTTTTTTGCTGTTATGGAGGGTTTAGATCAGTGTCCTAAAAATCGGGCCAGGCTTAGGCGGGAATTTTTAGAATACCAGCTCGATTTCATATAATTGGGCGAATTAAGTCGGTTAGGCAGGTCTAGATGGAAAAGAGAGTGGCCTCTGATTTAAGCTAGGCGGATTTAAGCTATTTTCTTTCAAAATTGATTTTTTAAAACAAATAATAATATAAAATGCTAAAAATAATTTATACTAACGTACTTTTTGGTACTTTTATTGTTATTGAAGTACATAAATGTAACAAATATTGAAATTTATATTTTTATATTCTAAATACTTATATAAATTATTTTGATATATTATAACTCATATTTTAATTGTGCATATATAATAACTTGTTTAATAAAAATTAAAAAAAAATAGAGATTCAAATCCGATTAATCGACTTGATTAGTACCTGGAATCACTCTCCGTCCGACTAGCGGCTAGCATTTTTTAGAATCTTGGTTTATATAATACAAGATACCTGTATGTGGGCAATATGTCCGGTGGAAAAGTTTGTTTCATATTTGCTTGGGACTTTGTTAAGAGTAAAATCAGGTGTTTTAGACATTGAATTAGTCATGCAAACCTTGTGGTTCACGAAATTATATTATTTCAGAAGCAAGTTTAGGTACTCGCGGTTCTATCTATGACCTGTTCTGTGGAACATCCATATTGGATTATTCAGACAAACAGCAAAACATGAGAGATGTAAGTTTTGACCTTTAGGGCTGAATATAAAGATTTCATGATACCAAGTGACAATTTCATGCCAATTCAGACTATGACACTGAGGTTTCTACCACAACTTCAAGTGTCCACTTACTAAGCTTTGTTAATTAAAGAAAAACATATGAAGAACTTGAAAATTCAAAATTAAACACAAATGATCAAGTAGTATTACAGGAAAGCAAGTACTTGAAGCTATGTCAACAGCAAGAAGAATTCCCTCATCTGGATTGCTGTCTCCCTCTTCCACCACCATACCGGCCACCCCCTCGCTGATACTGCCTCCTCCCCCGGCCACGGCCATTTGATGCACCATGATTGAATTGCTGGGGAGCTTCTGCATTTCCTGTAGGTGGTTGAAAATTCCGATTCTGCTCCATCTGCATTCCGTTGGGCATAGTCACTTGTCCTGGAGGAAGCTGCTCTTGCGAACCCATCCCAACTGTTTGGTTGAAGTTATTTTGACCCCCAAACCCTGCCCATGGTGCAGGGGCAGAACCTGGAACAAATCTTGGCTGTCCGCCGGGTGGAAAAGAGAGTGGCCTCTGATTAGGATCAAATTGCTGCTGAAATTGCATTGGCATAGGCATCTGATAAGTGTTCTGGAGAAGATTCTGTAACAACCATTGCATGCCTTGAGCTGGAAATCCACCGGGGAAGCCACCACCCTGTGCTTGCTGATATTGCATCCCATTGTTCCAGGGTCCATTTGGCATCGGAGCAAAACCACCTGCCAGTCCATTCTGTGGAAATGATGGGGCTGTACCGGCTCCACCCGCCTGTTCATTCTGTGGAAACGAGGGGACTGTACCAGGTCCACCAGCGAGACCATGTCCAATGCTGATAGAGGAGCTGTTACCATCAACATGTGGTGGATTATGGTGCCGGTTTTGATTAGGTGGCAGGTGACTATTACCCATGGTTGGCTGCTGGTCTTCACGCATGTTATTTTTCCACTGTTTGTCTCTGTATGTACCCTTCTTTTTATTCTTTTTGTCATTACCAAGGTTCTGGTCATTCATACCCCGCTTGGACATTTTCTGCATTCTCTTGTACTCGGCCTCTTTCTCATCATCTGAAAACTCTGCCTCATCTGTCAACTCTTCATCATTATCACCAGATGCATCGTAGCCTTTCTTGTATAGACTCTTATCATCAAGCACATGGTTGGCAAACTCAGGAACAAAAGAGATCAATGAGCCATCTTGGAGCCCAGCAGGGACTTCACTTTCTGAATTGTATCTTACCACATAGTATGGGTTTTTGACAGGGCCAAAGATTTCATCTATCAACCCCAGAGGAGATCGTTTTTCTGTTATCCAGAGTATAGAACCCTCACAGAGAGGGTTGTGCTTCTCTACTCCTTCTACAATGACTTTGGCACCTATTATCTGTTTATTGAAAACTAATATCATCGCGCTGGTCAAGATATTATAATAGAAATACATTATGCAGACCAAAAATATTCAAAGAGATCACAGAGCATAGTAACTTGAGTGATCAATAGTGCATGTGGTTAAGTTATGCTTCCCAAATCAGGGTCAAATCTAGTTTGGGTTTTCTGGAAACTTACCGATAAGACAACACCAACAGGGAGCATTTGATGATTTGGTAGCAATTCTACATCGACAGGCGGAACTGGCGGGAGATCCTGAAAATCCAAACAAAAATATATCAATTCTGAACGGTGCAATTAGAATAACCTAAACGTTGTCTTCGTGAGTCGCCTCATTGTTCAATCAGGGATTCAGGAATACAAAGAAAAATTAAACGCACTAGGCATTTCAGATATGATATATCCTTAAGAGGCGTATATGAAGCATAGAAGGCTAGGAGCTCGGGAAACTATTGTGTGCATGTATTATAAGAGGGCACGTTCAAGGAATCTCAATCACTAAATGTATCTTATACAACTACTGATATAAGCCCATTGATGCCTCAATTCAACATAAAGAAGCTATGTCTATTATAGATTGAACACTTCTGAAGAATATGAAACGGTTAATTCTTCCAGGTTATATAAAAGAGGCAAATAAGTTATAATAATTGCAGTATCATAGTAACGACAGTTTACTTCGTACAATACTTTTGGTCAATTTTTCTACTAGATCACCCTCTGTTTTCCCTAGAAGTCTACATATACTGCAACAACAGATACCATATCTGCATACATTACCACAAATTTATGATAACCAAGGCAAGGAATGATCCACAATCTAAACTCACGACTCAATAGCTTCTTTTATATAATTCCACAGATTTCTTTGAAAACATTCTGATATTACTACATTGGATAGAAAAGTCCACCAAACTTTACCACATGAAAAAGGGTGGAATGAGAAATAAGTTCTCTAAAACCAGAGCTTAGAAGCATTAGAACTGACACACATAAATATCCAAATGTCCTGCAAAATATCAAATATGAAATAACATAGCTGAACAATGTAATACAAATAGAATTAATGAAACCAACTGCAATTACTTACCGCAAGCTCATTCTTTGATCTGATGGGTTTTGCTCCGCCCCCGCCTTCATCTTCCTCATCCACATCACTCCAAACTACCATGTCATCTGCATCATCATCATCATCATCATCTTCCCTGCCAACCACCTGCTTCCCATCAGCGTCCAGTATCTCACCTTCTTCGATCTCAGTATCAACCTTGACCACCTTCTTCACTTGATCATCATCACTATCACTTTCTTCGCTGCTGCTGGAAGACGTGCTCTCAGACTCCTCACTAGAAGAAGCCAAGGAAGACGAGGTTGCTGCCTCTGACCCAGAAGCTATACCATTGTCTTCAACAACACCAGTACACACCATCTCCGTCTTTACTACATTTTGAGCTACAAAATCACAACTTTCAGGCTCTCCGGCCAAAGACACCTTCCCAAAATCTTTCTCAATAGAACAGCTCCATTCCCCCAACTTATTGGGTTCCTCCGCCTCCACCTCCACCACATTCAGGTCAGCACCAGACTCAGACCCACCAGCGATTAGCTCACTTGCAGTAACCAGGTTCTCGGAAACAATCTTTCCACCAGACCCATCTTCAGCTTCCCCAGCAACACCAATAAAAGCACCAACCTTTTCTGGGTTTTCGACGCAAACCTCATTGCCTTGCTCAGCCATCTCAAAACCCCCGAAATCGAACCTATCCGCGTCGACGCTATCAACGTCCGTCGTGGTGGCGTGAATATCTTTAAACCACTCTTCTATGGAATCGAAATCGAAGAAGGAATCTGCAAATGAAGGGTCGTTGGCCTTGGGGTCGAAATGGTCAGGTGGGTCGATCGGGTTATTGAGCTTAGAGGGTCCAGAGAGGTCTCCTTCAATGGCGGGTCGAGAGAAGGAGCCCGCCATCGCCAAGGAAGCTCAAATAACGGGATTGGAGAGAAAATAGAGAAATCATAGCTGGAGAGGAAGGCAAGTTTTATATGCAGAGAGAGAGAGAGGTATTTTCGGGGACGGGACACAAATTTGGTTTGGGGACAATTTCTCGTAATAAACCCTAGTGGCTTGCGAGTGCGACTCTCTCTAGGGTTTAACGAGTTTCAGAGATCAATTGCTCATAATTGCGCTCTTAAACGCTGTCGTCTACTCCTTTTATATTTCTATATTCATTTTGCTAACATCATGTCAAACAGGAGTAATGACATGTAAATATATAATACATAACAGCACATTCCGCTTCAAACGACTCTTGAACGTTCAAATGTTCTATGGTCGTTGGATCAGTGCAGATCTAGATGTGCGTTGTTTTAGCGTGCGACACGTGGTAGCGAAGTTCTACAACACACACTTAAGAGTTTTACGAGTTCATCACGTTCTACATAGTTCTACGACATTACACTACACGTCCTACAGTTTGGACGTTTAAACACCTGAATTTGATTTGTAGCGAATTTCTTCTCATAATATATATGTTGATTCTCAATTAATTATCACTAATTTTTTTCAAAAAAAAATCATAATTCGACTTTTATTTTGTTACATTTAAAATAAGAGACGTTAAATTTAACAAAAAAAATATGGGAGTAAAATTTAAAAGCTCTCCCATGTAAAACGACCCGAGAACTTTCCCCAAAATTCTACGAGACGTTCGACGTTTAAACTCGAGCTTCCGGCACTCGAATAAATCTAAACCAGTCTAAATTAGTACAGCGGGACGGGGCGATAACAAAAACGATGAGACTTATACAAATATCTTTGTATATAGAGTAGAGAACATGAGCATACAAGACGAATTACAAGATATACCGTTCCTATTTATAGTAATTTGAAGGTGCTTACTCATTATAGCAAAAGTTAGAAGCAATCTATGGAATTGATAGACCTATTGTTTGTGAGGAGCATGACAATGCACGGTTGCACCAAAATATAGCACTTCATGCTTCCATTTCTTAGTTTGCAAGTAATTCTTCCATGTCATGCTTATATGATCTTGGTTGGTATTCACGTAGTTACCACATCAAGATTGGTATCTCATCAAACCACCACCATATCATTTCTTTCCCATTCCTTAACCGGTATCACACCTCGCGTAAGTAAATACAAGTACGAACCGCTTCGTCGTGTTTTGACAAAAAGTCGCATATATCATATTCGTAGACAAAAACCAATTTGGACTTGTCGGGACGTTACAAATGACTATCTAGTTTCAAAATTTGTGCTACTTCTCCTTTAGATTTCCCGCTGCTATTTTCCGCCAACTCTTTCCGTCAAATACAAAAGTCAAATGAATGAGTACCCAATGGCTTTTTAATTGGGTAACATAATTGAGAAATATTACAACAAAACACATAATAATCTATAGTTTGTTTTGAAGAAGAAAAGTATCTGATTTAAATACATATATACTCATAATTACATGTTTTGTTGCTTTAGAATTGCAGAGAACGTCTTTGTGTTATGGTTATCTGTATCGCACATGTAAGTTTCACTTCTAAATACTTCATTATGTGGTTGTAGAAGTTCAAATGAGAAAGGTAAGTTGCAAAGAATTGTTAAAGCTCGATGTAATCGACTTAGATAGGTTGTTCTAGGAAAGTAACAAAACTTGCAGAGAAGCTAAATCTCCGAGAAATTTAAGGGTCAACCAAATTGCAATAATTATTATAAGTTAAATTAGTCATTTAGCTGAATTTTTCAAATCGGAAGGAAATGACCACCAAAACTAGAATTGAAATCATTGTAACCTAAAGCCAAAACCAAAACCTCCAGATCATTGAGCACAATACAGAAATCGACATGACCTGTATCAAACTCATTGAAATCGAGAAACGGCTACAGTCATAGGCACCGATATCTATAACACTGATTCAATTTTGTCAAATTGATTGGGTTAAATCAGTGGACCGATTTTTGGGTGATTAGTTGGGTGAAGTCAGGTCAGTTGACCGACTTTTTTAAGTAAAAATTAAATAAATAAAAATGAATTTTATTATGTAAGATTAACGTATAACCTTCACCAAGCATCTACTAAAACAATAATACATTTATCAGAAACTACACTCCCAAATGATGAGTTTATCATATACCATATACTAAAAATATTATTACACTTTCTTTTCCCAAAACTAAGAATGTGGATTTAATTTTATATAATTTTTCACTAAACATCAAATTGTTGTTACTTCAACAGTTATCCAAAATCCACAGACAAATATACAATAAGAAAACTTACTTAACCAAATCATGCATTAATCATTCAACAAAAATAAATTAGTAATATTTAAAGCTAAATTTATACTAACTGATTATTTTATTAATATATTTATATTTTGAAGTATATAAATATAAATGTATTAAATATTTATTTTTATAAAACATAATTCATATTTTCATTGTATATGTATATTAATTTATTTAATGATAAAAATATGAAAATATAAATTCAATTACTCGACGAAAATATATGAATGTGGGGAAGGTTGTTGTTTTTGTTGTTTGGTTCTTCAATTAGTTTTTCAACGTCAAAGAGTTGAAAATTATGAATTCAAGCATGGTTATATATGCTTTGTCTTGGATGAAACTTTATTTGAGTATTGTTTAAATTTATTTATCATTCAAAAAAATATAAAATGGATTTTAAAAAGGCAAAATTATGTCAACGGGTTGTGTGGGTTTAAGACCGTACCGGGGCAGTAAACTGGTAGTTAAAACCCACATTATTTAGTAATGGGTGGTCGATGGTGGATTATGTATGTGCACACCCTTTCACTTCATACTAGGGTGTCATTTTAAACCAAAAATCGATACCAAACTAAGAACCAGATCAAATTAAAGTTGAAAACCATAAATTATGGTTAGGTTATGATTTTAATTTTAAGTTAACAATTCAATTTTGGTTTATATGATGAAAAATCGTTGGTTAACCGAATAACCACTTGTCGCACCTAAAATCATTCACTTATTATAAATGAGCTATTTTTTATTCTGACAAACGACATCTTTTAACTCCGCACAAAAACTGTTACCTAAATTTCAATTTCATTGTACGTTTTTTGACCATTTAAAGTTAATGTTTATACATATTCCTGATCATCATTAGTTTGAATGAATAAATAATTGGTCCTCAATATCATGTCCATAAAATTTGGTTGGTTCGGTTTAAATAGAAAATCGAACCGCTTTCTATTGTTTAAAAATTGACCATTCAATTATATATAATTTTGGTTATGGTTCTAAATATTATAAAACTAAAATTCTCAATTTGGTTCAACTTTGGATCTTTTGGTGCGGTTAGCCGGACCATGGAGAGTCCTATTCCACACCCACCCACGTAACCTTAAAACCAAACTCGTACAAAATAGTCTAAACCCAAGCCCACGACAAACCTATAGAGATGAAACCATATCTAACCTTGGCCTCTATTCACTCAACCATAATTACAAATTACTAACCAAATCGGAAAAAGTGAAGACATAGACGTCGATCAAATTCTGGTTCACAAGACTCGGTATCTACAAACTGTAACTGATATTGATCTGTTCTCCTACACCTCTATCTCTAATATCTAATCTCTCTGGCTCCATGTGATTCAACAATATCCAATAAATTGAAAATGCCAAGGTCCCTGTATATTGATCGAATATCCAATGAAACATAACTCATTTTTCTTCACAACCACGCATCTCCCTTTTCTCCACCACCGCTAATGTCTCTTCATTTTGGGCTTCTTTCAAGGCCCAACTCAATGAACTCGCAACCAAGTGTCTCCTCTATATTTATAACACAGATTATGGGAGGGGATGTATGTATGTAATGTAACCTTTCACATGTAGAGGTCAAAGGTCAGTGCAAGTAGGAGTATGGGATACACATGAAGTCATGTGTTACATCATTCACATTATTCTCCACCTTTCACGCCCTCACACATGCCTTGCTTTCCCATCATCGCCAACATGGTTCACAAAATTAATTAACCGATAACGAGTTTTGGATCCGACATGATCCTTATCATTTGAGGTTTCTTCCATTGCATTCATGGTATTTGATACTCGGAACTGGCATGGATCAAAATGCTATAAATCAAAATGTGTAATCAGTTTTTGTTAGAATTTCACATGTGAGTTTATGTCACACATCGGGAGAGTACGAGATATAAATAGAGTTTATTACATATTGGACCCAAGACTTGATAAATTAGTTTTTTGGGTCAAATATGAAGTAAGACCCAGTTCTCCCTAACAATTAGTATCAGAGTCATGTTTGCACAGATCTCATCGGGTCGGCATACCCGTAGATCTTATGGTAGATCGAGAACCATAATTTATCAGGGCTATGTGGGCCAGTACCATCTAGAACCATGATTGTTCAGGCCAAAATTGTCAGATGAGCTAGCGGGTGAGAGTGCAAGACAATTTGGGCTTAGGAGCATGAACAACTTGATGTGATGGGGCTCAATGTTAAGAGGAAGATGGTTAGAAATTTTACATGTGAGTGCATGTCACACATTGTAAGAGATAAATATACTTTATATACACATTGGACCTAAAACTTAACAGGTTACATGATTCTTTCCAAAAGTTTTAACAAAACTATCAAAAATATTTAAGTGATTTGTTTATCCTATTAGAATTGAGATGGAGAATATTTTTGATATTGTATCTTGTGTTCTTTTTAAAACTAATACTTCATTAAGACAACATACTCCAGAGAATCCGGCCAATATATGTATGGACAAACTCCAATCCTACCTCCCAATCAAAATGTGAAAGGGCTACTCCAGCTAACTCATGAGCCAACCGATTTCCTGATCACTGAATACAAACAATCTTAGTATTAGGCAACATTCTAAAATACGACAATTTGTCATGACATAACTAGACAAAGAAAATAGAATCTGACCCAACGATTCCAAAGAAAATAGAATAGACTAGCAATCCAATTCAAAAATAACATTCCTTCATTTCGCGTCCCAACCCAATCAATACCTTCCTTGGGACCCAAAGCTTCGATCAACGTATACGACATGCATGATAAATATGCTTCGCATATGATTCCATTATCGGATCATAAGATTATACGAAGACCAAGACGACCTTCTTCCTCATGAAAAGTCCCTTCAAATTTACCTTGATCCACTCACTCGGAATAAAATGTAGATATCTTTTATGCAAGCTGTATACATGAGTTAAATATGAAAACTAGTAATAATAATAAAATAAAACTAACTGTTAACAAATTCTTAAACTAGAATAAGCAATGAAATTATTAATTCTGTTAGACAGGATGTCGAGAACAATGTTGGAGCAATGTTCTCGACAAATCACAGTTTATAAACAA
>JAYMTP010002250.1:0-20474 GCA_036897365.1 Geranium brycei
TTATTATTATATAATTTAATATAGAACCGGTCCAATTAAATAAACCAGAAATCAATTCTAGTTTATTTTCGGTCCAAGTCAAACTAGCTGAATTGATTTCAAATCAATTCAGGGGTATTTTCGTCTTTTTAGAAAAAAAAATTAGGTTTCCATCCAAATTCTAACGACGTTAGGGCAAAGTGTAAAAAAATACAATTATAGTATGTTAATTTGAACTTTTTATTATGACTGGGGCAAAGTGTAAAACGCGTCAGTATAATATGGGCAAACTGTAATTAACTATATTATATATACCAAATTGGTTATTCATTCATTTAATCTTGGAACATGACTTGACTTGCTTCTTCTTAATGTTGATTTGAGATTATTGTAAACAATATTATTATATGTGTTAAGTAAGAAAATCAATTGTTTGTATGAAGCTTGGAACATGATCTGACCAGCAGTAGTAGTTGTCATTACATGCATACTTTTTGTGGAGGAAGATTGTGTTTACCTTTTCAAATGTCCACCACCAATTGTGTGCCTATAAATAGAGGTTGTCTATGATGCACATAACATGTTTGTGTAAAGTCCTCAAACAATGTTGAACAACAAAACTCTTGCCCAAGCCCAACTTGTAACCATCTTCTTTTTCTTTGCCACAACTGCCATAACAGCACAGAACACAAGCACCCCAAATCCAGTTCCAGTGAATGTGGGTGTGGTTCTTGATCTTGAGACTTTGGGTGGGAAGATTGGCCTGAGTTGCATCAACATGGCCCTCTCAGACTTGTATGACTCCAATCCTCACTATAAAACCAGGCTGCTTGTCAACCCCAGAGATTCCAAGACCGATGTCATCGCCGCAGCAGCAGCAGGTACTATCTCTGTCTCTCTGGAAAAAATGATCCATACTTCTATTTCTGCTAATGTCATGTGTCAATCACTTTAACTGAAAACATAACATTGCTGCTTCATCATTACATTTACATGCATGTTCAATTTGGGTTCTGTCTTCATTACTTGCCCAATATCAAACCTCAAAACTCAAAACTTCAGCTTCTTCCAAATTTGTATTTTCACCATAAACCTCAGGACTCAATTGCTTGTGATCATATACATGAACATAAGTCAGAACAGTGAATTGTTTAATAATAATGAAGCCTGATTCATGCTGGAGAGAAGAGCTTAGAATGCTAAGTCATTATTTAAATCTTCTGATAAAATTGTAGAAAAGTGGAGAGGTCAACAATTTTGGATGCATATCTGTAAATTTTTCCTTTTTCCATTTTATAATAAACAAGAACATGGTATTACTATTATATATATGCATACAAACTCTCCCCTAATAAGAATTTATGAATGAAATTTGTGTTTCCATGCTTAATAATGTTCATAAAAACATTTAGTGGCAAGTTTATAGGATTATTGGATTAGAATTGAAGTAATAAATCTCCAATTAACTTATAGGTATAATATTACAGAACAATTGAAAGGCTGAGGTAAGACTGGCTATGCTAAACAGCTACTTATATTGACTTCAAAACATAAGAAAAAAATGTGCAGCTGTCTTAGAATTGACTTGGCCCAAGTATGACTCATCTTAGATAATAACTAATAGGTGTAATTTCACATAAATCACCATGAAAGTTTATATTCTCTCGCAGGTCATTATTTTTTTAATTTAATTTATGAAGTCACCAAAATATGTTTTTGTCTCACTCCATTAAAAAAATCTTATGAAACGACCAAAATATCTTCGTAATCAATAATTGAACCAACGGTTTGACTGGCTTAAGAATCAAATTTAAATTTTAGGCATTACAAATACCGAAATGCTAATTTAACTAAATACTATATTTGGTGATTTGATCACTTTAGTTACATTATATAAAAACTGATGATGGAATTTTGTTGACCGGACACATAAACATAATTAAGCCAGCCAAACCGCTGGTTCAATTATTGATTGCAAGGATATTTTGGTCATTTCATATGTTTTTTTTAACGTAGTGAAACAAAAATATGTTTTGGTGACCTCAGAAATTAAATTTAAAAAGTGGTGACCTAGGTGATAATACAAACTTTTTTAGTGACTTATGTGAAATTATCCCTAACTAATAAACTAAACAAAGAGAGATAGTTCTTACTCATAATCATTGTCTACTATCACTAAATGGTAGTAACCAAGTAATGAGAATGATATTATCAATATTTCATGCATAATCAACTCTAGAAAAGAGATTGACTTGTTTTTCCTCCTTTTTGAAATTTTTGGAAACACAGCTCTAGACCTGATAAAAAATGTACAAGTAGAAGCCATCATTGGGCCAAATACATCAACACAAGCCAACTTTGTGATTGATCTTGGACAGAAAGCTCAGGTTCCAATCGTATCATATTCCGCAACCAGTCCTTCTCTCAACTCGATCAGGAGCGAGTACTTTATCCGTGCTACACAAGAAGACTCAACACAAGTGAAGGCCATAAGCGCTATTGTTAAAGCCTTTGGATGGAGAGAAGCAGTTCCCATTTATTTGGACAACGAATTTGGAGAGGGAATTATTCCTTATCTGATTGATGCCCTTCAAGAGGCTAATACCCGAGTCCCCTACCGAAGTGTCATCCATCCATCTGCCACTGATGATCAAATTACTAAAGAGCTTTACAAGTTGATGACAATGCAAACTAGAGTTTTCATTGTGCACATGGTTCCCTCTCTTGGCGCTCGGCTTTTCACCAAGGCAAAAGAGATTAGTATGATGGATGCGGGCTATGTTTGGATCATGACTGATGGGATGACCAACCAGTTGACTTCCCTGGATCCAACTGCCATTGACTCCATGCAAGGGGTGTTGGGGGTAACAACATTTCTTCCCAAAACAAGAGAGCTTGATAACTTTACTCTTCGATGGAAGAGGAAGTTTCAACACGACAATCCTTCCGTTGTTGACTTGCAATTGGACATTTTTGGTTTGTGGGCTCATGATGCTGCTTTGGCACTTGCCATGGCAGTTGAGAAGGTAGGGACAGCAGAGCTTGGCTTCCAAAAGAACAATGGCTCTAGCAGCACAACTGAGCTTGAAACTTTTGGAGTCTCTCAAAATGGTCCAAAACTTCTCCAAGTTTTATCAAGTTCTGGATTCAAAGGCCTGACTGGAAACTACTCTCTGGCTAATGGGAAGCTGCAGTCATCAACTTTCCAGATTGTGAACATCAATGGTAATGGTTGTAGAAGGATTGGATATTGGACACCAGCAAGTGGACTCGCGCGTAATTTGAGTTTGGCGAGTACAAGCGCCAATTCTACTTCTAAATCCAATCTTGGAACTATCATATGGCCAGGGGACTCTACTTCTGTTCCTAAGGGGTGGGAGAAGCCCACAAATGCCAAGAAGCTTAAGATAGGAGTTCCAAAAAATAATGGCTTCACTGAGTTTGTGAAGGTGACAAGAGATCCAATTACCAACACATCAACTGTCACTGGATACTGCATCGATATCTTCAAAGCTGTAATAGAAGCATTGCCCTATGCCGTTCCTTATGAGTTCATTCCCTTTGAAAATCCTGATGGTCACATGGCAGGAAGTTACAACGACATGGTTGATCAAGTGTTTTATGGTGTCAGTTGAACTATTTCTCTCTCCTCTCAAGCTGAGTATTCCTAATTTGTTCTCTAAACTGATATCAATTTTCTTGTTCAAATTCTATTTCCTGTCACAGGTGTTCGATGCTGTTGTCGGGGACACGACTATAATAGCAAACAGGTCTAATTATGTTGACTTCACATTGCCATACACTGAGTCTGGTGTTTCCATGATTGTTCCAATCAAAGACAGGAAAAAGAATAATGGATGGATTTTCTTGAAGCCCTTAACTAGGGATCTTTGGGTGACAAGTGCTTGTTTCTTTGTTTTCATTGGTTGGATAGTTTGGATTCTTGAACACAGAATAAATCCAGATTTTAGAGGACCTCCTTCACATCAAGTTGGCACAAGCTTCTGGTTTTCCTTTTCAACCATGGTTTTTGCACAAAGTATGTGATTCCCTTCATGGCCATATATGATGACTATTTCAATCATATGGTAGCAATTCCATATCTTCTTCATTACATATATGTGTATAATTGTTTTTTGAATTGTATTTACAGGGGAGAGAGTGGTGAGCAACTTGGCTAGGTTTGTGGTGATCATTTGGTGTTTTGTGGTTCTCATTCTCACTCAGAGCTACACTGCGAGTTTGGCATCTCTTTTAACAGTTCAGCAGCTTCAACCAACTGTTACCGACGTAACTGTGCTCGTAAACAATGGGGCGCTTGTTGGCTACCACAAGGGTTCTTTTGTTTTGGGAATCTTGCAAAAGTTGGGTTTCAGTGAGTCCAATCTAAGAGTTTATAGCTCCCTAGACGAATGGACTGAGCTTTTCTCGGAAGAAAATGCTAACGGGACAATCGCTGCTGCTTTCGACGAAGTCCCCTTCATTAAGCTGTTCCTTGCATTACATTGCTCAAAATACACTATGATTGATCCCACATTTAAAACTGATGGATTTGGCTTTGTATGTACTCTCTCACACACACTAGTGCTAGTTAATGTTCTTGTTCAGAAGGCTCTAACGTTTTGTCGTTGATATACAGGTCTTCCCAAGGGGATCTCCACTGGTTGCTGATATTTCAAGAGCAATCTTAAATGTGACTGAAGGAGATAAGATGGCACAAATCGAGAATGCGTGGTTCGGGTCAAAAACCAGTTGCCCTGATTCTAGCACTTCAATATCTTCAAACAGTCTCGGCGTTGAGAGTTTCTGGGGGCTATTCCTCATTGCTGGTGTGGCAGCTTCTTTAGCCCTCATCATCTTCACTGCCATGTTCCTTTACGAGCATAGGCACCTTGTGCTGCACGAGGGTTCGATATGGAGAAGGATTGGCATTCTTTGTAGCAACTTTGACAAAAAAGATCTTAACTCGCATACTTTCAGGAAGAGTGACATACCAGATAGAAATGGCATGCACAGTGTCCACTGCTTGTCAGCGCCTGAGGCCTCACCAGCATCCAATTTCAGGACAAGTCCTTTGAACCAGACAGATTCGCGTTTCGCTTACCTTGAAGGGCAAGGAACACCTGCTGCTGAATTCGGGGATCGGAGTCCTGATTGTGAAGCGTCACCGGATTTGATGCCAGGTATCTTTGAGCTGACTGACTCTGATCATCAAGAGAGACCAGCAACTCTTGAAATAATTTGTGACAACAATTGATACATATTGTAGACTTGTCCATATGGTGTAGATGTATACTTGTGCATTGATATAGGCCTAGAATTGTAACAGTGTGTTCCACTGATAGAGAAAATTAAACAACCTCAGTTTTAACTAGAAGGTTGGTATTGTTGATGGGAAATTATTGATCAGTCATAGAAAGATTCACTTGTGCATATGATATGGAGACTGAATTTGTAATAACACAATTGTTTCATGTGTAATTTTTTGTACTACATTTATCAGATCATATTTATCATTGTCATGTACATAGAAAATAGATATAAGAAAACTGGCAGATTCCAATGGTCAAAACCAGTAACATTTGTTCAACAACAATCTCACTGGAGAAGAAAAACAATATTCCTATGTCTGGATTCTTGAATAGTTTCCAACAATTTGTTGAATCCTTCAAACATGCTTGACTAGAGTTGGAGTGTTAAAGAATCCTGATTACTTTCTTCATATACCTTTGACAGAGAAAATGTTTTACCTAAATATGTTACTATCCATTTGAATAGTCAGAATAGTTCCCCATGCTTCCTATTCTTATTGAGTGGATTTCATTTTTATTTATTTTTATCAGCAAAGACAATTTATATAAATAAGAAAATCAAATACCCAAGATGGGAACTTGAGTTTGTGGTATGGGGTTAGGGTTTGAGATTTGAGTTACAACGACGTCGTGTCTCGTTCGCTTTCATCTTTAATCTCTCTACCAATTTATGTAGGGTCAAGTGGCAAAAATAGAACTTACTTCTTGATATAAGCTTTTAAAAAATATACATAATGGCAGCTAGCAGCAGGTATGATATCATCTTTACTTTGATCTGGTCAAGGTACACTATGATGATGAGGATGAAATAAATAAGTTAACTGGTATCTTTGAAAACCATACATCTCCCACCTCATACTTAGGAACTAATTGATATAATTAATTCAACAAGCGTCATGATGTTTTTGTCAATGTTATATAAGTAAGATGTTGCATATTAATTGTTTGTCAAAGTGAGAGGTCCAACAATGGAGAAGGAAAACAGCCCTACCAAGCTTGTGTACTGTCTTCTCTTCTTATTTCACTTTACCAGGATGACAACTATGGCACAGAATACAACAAACCCAGTTTATGTGAACGTCGGCGTGGTTCTCAACCTTGAGACTTTAGATGGGAAGACAGGACTGAGTTGCATCAATGTCACTCTATCAGACTTCTATGCCTCAAATGCTCACTACAAAACCAGACTGCTTCTGAACAACAGAGACTCCAAAAGTGATGTAGTGGGTGCAGCAGCTGCAGGTACTCTCATCTTATCTATGCTTCTGTTTTATGTTCTTTGTTCTTTACTTGTTCAAGCTACTATTGGATGTTTCCATTTTGCTGTGTATTTCCTTGCATATTTGCAGTATAAAGCATACAAGAACAGAACTAGAAAGTTGAATTCTTCAAAGAAATTGCATAATTGTGAAGTAACAAATTTGAGTAACCAATGGGAGGGTTGCTTGACCAACAAGTGATGTAATATGATATTCAAGGTGCCTTGATGCACACTTCTTAATCTTAACTTATGTGAAGTTGTCCATTGGTGTGTTTTCTCATGCTTGCAATAGAATCTAGAACAGAACATGCACTACAGGGCAAGGCAGTTGTTGCCAGTGAGCTGAATAAAGAAATAACATTGACTAAGATAATATGCAACTCTATATTCAAATTGACTAAGTCATGAATGCTTAAGTAATCATTTGGCAGGGACAGGAATTGAAAAACCATTAAAACTAGAACTGTGACTTTTATTGTGTAGACAAGATTTTTGTGGCCTTCCAATTTCTCATTTCCTTAAAAGGAAGTTGCAATTGACTTTTTTTTTCTTCTCTTTCCTTTGTGTGTATTTGGAAATACAGCTCTAGACCTGATAAAAAATGTACAAGTACAAGCTATCATAGGACCAGATTCTTCAATGCAGGCCAATTTTGTCATTGGCCTTGGACAGAAAGCTCAGGTGCCCATTATAACATTTTCTGCAACTAGTCCTTCTCTTACTTCAATCCGGAGTGAATATTTCATTCGAGCTACAGAAAACGACTCATCTCAAGTAGGGGCCATAAGTGCACTTGTTCAAGCCTTTGGATGGAGAGAAGCAGTACTCATTTACGCAGACAATGAGTATGGAGAGGGAATAGTTCCTTACTTGACTGATTCATTGCAAGAAGTTGACACCCGAGTCTCCTATCGCAGTGTCATCCATCCCTCTTCCTCTGATGATCAAATTGCTGAAGAACTCTACAAACTTATGACAATGCAAACAAGAGTTTTTATCGTGCACATGGTATCATCTCTTGGTTCTCGCCTTTTCACCAAAGCAAACGAGATTGGGATGATGAATGCAGGTTTTGTCTGGATAACGACTGATGGGATAACCAATGAATTCAGTTCTGTGGATTCTGTGGCCATTGATTCTATGCAAGGAGTATTGGGTGTGAAGACTTATGTTCCCAAGTCAAAAGAATTCGATGACTTCAGATTTCGATGGAAAAGGAAATTTCAGCAAGACAATCCCACCATTGTTGATGCTGAGTTGGATATATTTGGATTGTGGGCTCATGATGCTGCTGTAGCACTAGCCATGGCAGTTGAGACAGTTGGGACTACAAACTTCACTTCCCAGAAGCAAAATGGTTCTGACCTGGTAACTGATCTCGAAACTTTTGGAGTGTCTCAAAATGGTCCTAAACTTCTACAGGCCTTGTTTAGTACTGAGTTCAGAGGCCTTAGTGGAGATTTCCGTCTGGTTAACGGGCAATTACAGTCTTCAACTTTTCAGATTGTGAACATAAATGGCAATGGCTTGACTGGAATTGGATTTTGGACACCAAAAAGTGGGCTTGCCAAGAAACTGAGTATGGAAAATACAAGCACGCATTCCACTTCTAGAGTTGATTTAGGAACTATTATATGGCCAGGGGGCTCCACTTCTGTTCCCAAGGGATGGGAAATTCCAACAAGTGAGAAGAAGCTGAGAATAGGAGTTCCAAAGAAGGATATTGGGTATAGTGAATTCGTAAAGGTCACACGAGATCCTATCACTGACAGCACAACTGTCACGGGATACTGCATCGATGTCTTCAAGGCTGTCATGGATGCATTACCATATGCGATTCCTTATGAGTTCATCCCTTTTGATCCCAATGGTGAAGGTACTCGCAGTTACGACGAGTTGGTCTATCAAGTCTTTCTTCAGGTCAGTCACAGCCTTCCTTGAAAATGAAACATAATTTGTTTGCTTGACTAATCATCTTGACTCTTGGTCTGTTTTTTCTTTTCCTTTATTCCCAATGAACAGAACTTTGATGCTGTTGTGGGAGATACAACCATAGTAGCAAACAGGTCTCAGTATGTAGACTTCACATTGCCATACACTGAATCTGGGGTGTCCATGATTGTTCCAATCAAAGACAAAAAGAGAAAAAATGCATGGGTTTTCTTGAAGCCTTTGACATGGGATCTTTGGTTGACCAGTGCTTGTTTCTTTGTCTTCATTGGCTGTATAGTTTGGATTCTTGAACACCGCATAAATCCAGACTTCCGCGGCCCTCCTCCCCATCAGCTTGGCACAAGCTTCTGGTTCTCTTTCTCCACCATGGTTTTTGCTCACAGTAAGTAATTTCTTGCTGTTGAAGTTATTACCTCTCAATAGTTTGAGTAAATTTGAACACTTGCTTCTGAATTGTACCTGCAGGGGAGACAGTAGTTAGCAACCTGGCCAGGTTTGTGGTGGTCATATGGTGCTTCGTGGTGCTTATACTCACTCAGAGTTACACTGCCAGCTTAGCCTCTCTTTTAACAGTTCAGCAGCTTCAGCCAACAGTTACTGATGTGAATGCCCTCATTAAAAATGGGGACTATGTTGGCTACCAGATGGGGTCTTTTGTTTTTGGAATCTTGAAAAAGCTGGGTTTCGACGAATCCAGACTTGTAGTTTATAGCTCGCCAGAAGAATGCAATGAGCTTTTCGTAAAAGGGAGTGCAAATGGAGGCATTGCTGCTGCTTTTGATGAAGTCCCCTACGTGAAGCTTTTTCTGGCACAACATTGTTCCAAATACACCATGATTGAACCCACATTCAAAACTGATGGATTCGGATTTGTATGATCGCTATCATTTGTATCTCCTCCTCTTGATTTCACTTGTATGTGCTAATTTCTCTTTCGGGTTTACAGGTTTTCCCAAGAGGTTCTCCACTTGTACCTGATGTGTCAAGGGCAATCTTGAATGTGACTGAAGGAGATAAAATGGCCCAAATCGAAGGAGCTTGGTTGGCTCCAAAAACCAGCTGCCCAGATTCTAGCACATCACTTTATTCAAATAGTCTTGGTCTTGAGAGCTTTTGGGGCCTTTTCCTCATTGTTGGAGTTGCTGCAGTTTTAGCCATCTTCATATTTGCAGCCATGTTTCTTTACGGCCATAGGGATGTCATAATGCAGTTTGATTCAGGCACATCAGTGTGGAGAAGAATTGTTGTCTTGTTCAGGCGATTCGATCAGAAAGACCTCAGTTCGCACACTTTCAAGAAAAGTGAAGCACTGGATGGTTTTAGTGTTCGAGGCTTATCTGCAGTTGAAGCCTCACCTGCCACCAACTATCCGGTGAGTCCATCGAGCTACTCAGATTCGCCATTTATGTTCTACGGAGACCAAGGAACGCCTCGTACTGAATTAACTCCAACATCTCCGGATGTAGCATCAGGAATTGACCTCACCAACCCAGATCAGGAGAGCACTGTAACTCTTGTTATAGTGTCCGACTACAGTTGATGCAGATTCAAGATATATTAATCTGTGGTTTGTAACACAATGAAACAGCTGTGCATAATCCTAAGTTGACTCTGAACTAGCATTTTAACTCTGTGTTCCACTTATACAAAGTCTACTCAGTTCTTTTCTGTTGTAAATCAAGTACATAAACACAGCTGCAAAATATCTTTAACCTGATATGAAACAACAATGCTATGCAAAACATTGACTATCATTGATTGATGAAAGCAATATAAGCACCAATATGATTGACTTTCATACATAATCAGGAAAAATATAGGGAGTAGTTTTTACTAACGGAACAACCTGCATAAAAAATGCAGAAGAGCAGCCCCAATTGCAATTAACCGGCGGAGTAAAAACCGTAGAATAACACCGGTTGCAATCCTCAAAGTTTGGCTGTACTGGTGAAGCAAACCACCAATAACAATAATAGAAGTAGCTATGGCAGTAGCAAGGAATAAGCCCCCAAAACTCTCTGGACTGAGGCTAGTAGAACTTTGTGAGCTAGCATCTGGACAAGTGCTTTTTGGTCCTAACCATTCTCTCTCAATATTTGCCATTCTGTTGCCACCTTCCCACACACCTAAGATTGCCCTTGAAACATCAGCTACTAGAGGTGAACCTTTTGGGAAAACCTGTATAAATCATAAAAGTCCCATGAAATCATAATCGGATCCGTAAACACAAATGAGAGGGAGGGAGGGAACATACAAAGCCAAACCCATTAGTTCTGAATGTCGGGTCAATCATGGTGTATTTTGAGCACTTTTGTGCAAGAAAAAACTTCAAGTAGGGGATTTCATCAAAAGCAGCAGCAATACTTCCATTTGAGAAAAGCTGAGATAAATCTTCTGGAGTCTCAAAAGCCCGAATTTTGCTCTCAAGGAAACCCAAATCTGTCAGCATTCCCATTAGAAAAGATTCGGTTTTGCATCCAATAGCTGCACCATCTCTCAGGAGTTGATTCATATCGGTAATGGCTGGCAGGAGCTGTTGAGCTGTTAAACGAGAGGTTAAACTGGCAGTGTAGCTCTGAGTGAATATGAGCACCACGAAACACCATACAATCACCAGCGTCTTGGTCCAACCGCAATCAACGTCGGGCCCTGAAAATACATTTCTCGTATCTGACTTAGTATGTAGATAGACTGAAATTAATCTTTTAGTAACTGGTAGGCCAAATTAAGAGATATTACATACGCTGTGCAAAAACCATTGTTGAGAAGGAGAATAACATGCTTTCAATGACTTGTTCTGAAATAGACCCTTGAAACCTGGCATTTTCTTTATGCTCAAGAACCCAGACCATGAGAGCAATGACCAGAAATGAACCACCAATTGCCACCCAAAGTCTCCAGGTCAAAGGCTCCAAGAAAACCCATGCCTTTTTTCTATTGTGATCATCTTTAACTGGAACAATAATTGAAACACCAGACTCTGTATAGGGTAATGTGAAGTCTACATACTGAGACCTGTTCGCTACTATGGTTGTATCTCCAACAACAGCATCAAAGTTCTGTTCATTATGAAAAAAAAAAAAAACAAGTCTGCATCATGAAATAATTTAAGGGAACAAAGAAAAAAAGAAATACAAAATATTACATGTGCTAATATTATCTCTAAGTTGACCAACCTGAAGATACACTTGATACACCAAATCGTTGTAGGTACCTGCACTTTGACCGCTGGGATTTTCAAAGGGGATTAACTCGTAAGGAACAGCATATGGCATTGCCTCTATTACAGCCTTGAATACATCTATGCAGTAACCAGTGATAGTTGTTGTATTAGTGTCATGATTATGTGTCACCTTCACAAATTCAGTAAAGCCTTCCTTCTTTGGAACTCCAATCCTCAGTTTCTTCTCACTTGTCGGAATCTCCCACCCCTTGGGAGTAGAAGTTGATCCCCCTGGCCATATAATAGCTCCAAGCTTTTCTCTGGAAGTAGAATAGGAGCTTGTATTTGCCAAGCTCAATTTCTTTATAAGCCCACTTGTTGGTGTCCAAAATCCAAGACCTGCCCAACCATTACCGTTGATGTTCACAATCTGGAAAGTTGATGATTGCAATTGCCCATTAACAAGATGGTAATCTCCGGTAAGGCCTCTAAAACCAGCATTTGATAATGCTTGCAGAAGCATTGGACCATATTGTGAAACTCCAAACTTTTGAAGATCAGTTACCATGCTAGAATCATTTTTCTTTTGGAAGGTAATGTTAGTTGTCCCAGCCCTCTCAACGGCCAAGGCCAGTGCCACGGCAGCATCATGAGCCCACAATCCAAAATTATCCAATTCTGGATCTATAATGGTGGGATTGTCTTGTTCAAATTTTCTTTTCCATCGGACTCTAAAGTTTTCCAGGTTTTTTGTTTTAGGAACATAAGTCTTCACTCCCAAAACCCCTTGCATGGAACCAATGACAGTAGAATCTAGGGAACCCATTTGATTTGTTATTCCATTAGTCGTGATCCAGACATAGCCTGCATTCATCATTCCAACCTCTTTTGCTTTGGTAAAGATTCGAGAGCCAAGAGAAGGTAGCATGTGCACGATGAAAACTCTTGTTTGCATCGTCATCAGCTTGTAAAGCTCCTTAACGATTTCAGTATCAGAGATATTTGGAGGAATGACACTCAGGTAGGGAACTTGGGTGTCAACATTTTGCAGAGCATTAGTTAGATACGGAATTATTCCCTCCCCATATTCGTTGTCAACGTAAACAAGCACAGCTTCTCTCCATCCAAAGGCTTGAACAATTGCACTGATGGCCTTTACCTGAGACGAGTCATTCTGTGTAGCTCTGATAAAATATTCACTTCGAATGGAAGTAAGAGAAGGACTGGTTGCAGAATATGTAACAATGGGTACATGAGCTTTCTCCCCCAGCTCAATGATAAAGCTGGCTTGCATTGATGAATCTGGACCGAGGATAGCTTGTACTTCTACATTTTTTATGAGTTCAAGAGCTGTGTTTCCAAATAGATAAGAAAGAAGCAAAGAAAAGTCAATCTCTAGTCCCCAACTTCCTTATGGAGCAGTACTTTAGATCAAAATGATGATAAGGCTAGGGCCGCCACGACATGAAAAGACACTCATGTAATGTAAATTATGTAATTCTTTTTTAAGGTTAAAAATTATTATTGCCACCGTGACTTGAACCCTTACCCACCAAGTCATTATTAACTAATTTTGGCTCAATTGACATGAGGTGAAAAATTATATATTAACCATTTATATTGTAGCGTAAACCAAAGAAAAATATAATTTTTTTTCAAACTCTTGATTGAGTATGGTATTGGGTTACAAGAGTTGTGGTAATAAACGGGCTGCCAAGAACACAATATGATTAACTAAAGCAACTGAATTAATCCAAATGAACACAAATTAAGTTTAACTTGACCTCACTAAATTTCGGATCAAGTTACGGATCATAAACCAAATTGCCAACCCTACTATAAGCTTACACTGGTAAGAATTTGAAAGGTATGATTATTAGTTATTCCGGGTTTTGGGGCCAGTTTAGTTTATGGAGTATGAAAAGTAGACCAATATAGTCTCTCATATGCTAATTTAGGATCAAAATAATTATCTTGCCTCAAACTTATTCTTATGTTTTAATTTACAATATCGTCCAGACAATGCTGAGAGTAATTATTATAATTTTGAATTACTTTTACCATGACATCTTACGTAACAATTTTCCAACGGCATTGAATATTCTGGTCCATTTTTCAATTTGAATGATTGAATAGGGTCATAAAAAGACTAAAATGGTAAATCTCTCAAACCTCATAACCAATAATCCTTTAGGGTATCATATGATAAGTTAAAGATGAAGCATTTCCTAATTGTTCAGAAGAGATGAACTCTTATACCACTTGTTGGGGAGAACCAGGTCTTACTACAGAAGAGCATACAAAAAGAAGACTCATATACACATTAGAGTCCGCACTTGACCCAAAAAAAATCAGCTTAATGTGTATATAAACTCTCATTTTACCCCATTCTTACCTGACGTAGGACCTGGAGGAATCCTAACTGACATACATGACTTGTAATGGTTACTTGATTATCAATTCAGAATCAAAGAGTATAAACTCAGAGCATGATTGGATTGAAGTTTTACATCAGTTGGGAGGCAAATTGTATAAGATTAAGGGAGACAACAATTATGCATGGATTAACAATAAAACCATTAGAACTAATATACATGGAATAATAATCTATAACCTTCATCTTGTCCGACCATAAAAACTCTAGTTTTTATGCATTATAATTCCAGTAAGTTAGGGTATTTGCAGCATAATTATGTTAAATTTCTTCTACTTACTCGGATTTGGTTTCTCTCGATTTCTTCAGTTGGGCAAGAAGGAGATCCAATCCCAGGCCTCAAATGCCTCGGTCGAATCATCAAAATAAAAAATCTGGGCTTGAAAGACCCAATATGCCATAACCATCGTTTGTCCC
Organism: Geranium brycei; assembly: GCA_036897365.1. NCBI lineage: Eukaryota > Viridiplantae > Streptophyta > Magnoliopsida > Geraniales > Geraniaceae > Geranium > Geranium brycei. The sequence continues at coordinate 14,520 of JAYMTP010002250.1, forward strand.
CCGAACAAGACCCACCATTTCTCTGATGTTGTGGAGGCTATGATAGATGTTGCGACTCTGATGCGAGGGAGTGGATACTGTAAATTTGTTACCCAAAGATTATGAAGGTTTCATTTCATGGTTTTGTGTTTGATTAAGAGGTAATTTCACTTAGGTCACGGCAAAAGTTTGTAGTCTCACTTAGGTCACCAAAATTTTAATTTAATTTGTGAGTCACCAAAAAAAACTTTTGTCTCATTGTTATTAATCCATTGCAAAATCGATGAGCTTTGTGTGAAATCGAGGAGCTCAGGTGTCGAAATTGACGAGGGTTTGGATAAAACAACGATGATTTGACGAAATCGACGAGGTTTTGTTGAAATCGACCATGGTTTGGAAGAAATCAGTGAGGGTTTCGCAAAATTGACGAGCTTTTAGTGGCCGGCGAAATCGAGATGGGGTGGTCGGAAAAATCGAGATGGGGTGGCCGGAAGGTATTTTGGTCATTAATGTTTTTATATCAAAAAATAATCAGAAATAACTAATAGAGTTATGACATTGAGACAAAAGTTCTTTTTGGTGACCTCACAAATTAAATTAGAATTTTGGTGACCTAAGTGAGACTACAAACTTTTGTGGTGACCTAAGTGAAATTACCCCTTTGATTAATTCAGTGGCATTTTGGACCCGGAACTGATTTCAAACCGAGAATTAAGTCAAATTAAAATTAAATATTTAGAATTGATTTTGGTTATAAATTTGAGAGAGTTATTTGATTTTATTTTGATTTTGGTTCTTGAGACCCAGAATTGGCGGTCAACCGGTAAGAACAAAACAAGTTCGTGCTGCCACATATCAATTTCTCAAACGAAATGATTTATTGGAGGTGTTGGACGCAGATGCGACCTACCTCCAATAGAGAAAAATGTACAGCTGGCGAGGATGGGGATCCAGAACCTTGTCGATCTAAATAATAGCTCTCCACCCCTATTGAGAAGTTTCGGGACCAACCCACGACTCCAACCTACTCTACCTCCGAACCCTTTCGAGATCCCATTGTCTCGTCCTTCGATTTGGGAGTTTTAATCAAACTTGTTCCTTAAATCGCTATTCGTCGCATCTAGGTTTGTTCTGGCCGGTGACATAGCCTCGTTAACAATAACCTCTAACTTTGGCATATCCCTAGACTTAACGGAGGCTCTACGTCGAGACAGTATGGTGGAGGTGTGTGATTGTGATGCGCTGATACATGGATTTCATACCACTTACTTAGCCCATTTTAACCTACATTTGGACTTACTTTCATCCTCATTCGACATATAAAGACTACACTATTATCTCATTTTATGTTTCACAAGTATTTTTAGATCATTGCAAAAAATACAGGTTTTTAGGCCAAAAAGAAGCATTATCGTGAATACTAAGAAGGATCATCAAGACCAAACCAAGTAAGAGCCCAAAACGAAACCCAAAACCCAAAACGATGATGAGTTGGCGCCAAAGTGGCAAGAGCACAAAAAAAGAAAATATCTAAAGCCATCTAGAAGGAGGAAATACACGACCCACGTGTACCTTAGCGTGCAAGTCAAGACAATTCAGGTTTTGGAAAGAAAATAGGAATCTGAGAGGAATTAGGATAAACGTGTTCTACATGGGCTCCATGTAGAACCAATAAATAGCCCCTCTCGGTTCCTGACCTAGGGAACCTCTCTAGAGCTAAAAGTTCTTTTATATTTTATAGGTTTCGGTCTTGTATGGAGGAGAGCATAGGCACAAGGTTCAAGGATCTATGCGTATTCGAAGACAAGAAGATTTATGAATTTTAATTCAACAATTGGGTTTTATCTCTCTCTCTCTCTTCTCTATTCTTTTGAATGTTCATCAATTGCTTGAATATGTCTTTGATTGCTATGAGTAACTAAACTCCATTGATTTAGGGTGTAGGATGAATTAGTAGTTTAAATGATGTGTTAATTGAGTATTTATGCATATATAGCTTTGCGGTTGGGGAATGTCTAATTAATTGATCTTAATGCTTTATCTCCTTTCGATCTTGATAATTGCCCTAGCTTGCATGTTTAGGTCCATCATAACAAAAAACGTATATTGTGAAATTAAGGTTAATTAGACCCTATATTGATTTCTAAGAAATTAGGGTTAATACTTGTGTAATAACTTTAGAAGACCACTAGAGTTAAAGGAATTTAATGAACTTAATTAATACAATTCGTAGACCTAGACGCCATTATAAGTTAGACTCACGCAATTGTTTTAGAGACTCTAGTTTCCCCATCATAGGAGCTTTTGGTATATTAGAGAATTTTCGTTACCTCCCCCAGTAAAACTAGAGTTCTTTACGTCTTAAATTCACTTAGGTTATATTCCATCATAAGTATAATCTATTCCCTTTAATACCCTATCATAGGACCATTATTGGGTAGACTAGAGAACATCTTAAGAGGACTTCCTGAATCTTAAATTAGCTTAAACCTAGTTCCATCATAAATTAGGTTTATTCCCTTTAGTACCCCATCATAGGACCACTATTGGGCAAATTAAGAAAATCATGTAATACCCCTCTATGCATGATACTCAACTAATTACATCCCAAAAACAACTATGTGATTCTTGTACCCTGAATTGTACTTCTCTGTTGCATCACCTCATATTTAGTTTATTGTTTTAGTGTAACACACACACACACACAAAAATTACTCGACTGGGTGCTTAGGGCATCTGATTCCCTTGATCATTCCACTATTTGTTTTCAATTTTTTCAATTTTATTTATTTGAAAAGACTAGTGTGCCATTGAGCGGTAAGTTTAATTTGGTATTCAATTGAGCGTAAAATGGTTATTTCGTATTTATTAATTAATTGTACCATTTTAAAATTATACAGTGAGAACATTTTGAGCTTTTTACACACCAATTATGTTAGATTTAACTAAAGTTATCATAAGTGTAAAAAAAATCGAGGTATTTGTAAAGAAAATTTCAAAGTTGGGGCACTAAAATCAAAATTGTGCATACTTGAGTTTTGTAAATTGGAATTGTCCCTATAAACTATTCTACCAATTTAAACAATGTTAATACTAAAAATTGATACCTTTTCCCCCATAACTAAATAATAAACTATATTGTGCTATAGATTTTTAATGTTCTAAAAAAATCTGACTTGTTCGATTAATTTTCTATTAGTTTCGGATTAATTCTTTCATTTAATTAATATTCTGATTAATCCACAACTAATTCTTCATTGATTCACACAAATTTAGGTAGTCATTTGGGACCCAAAAATGTAGTTAATCGTTGATTTTGATTCTGAATGGAGAGAACTATTCGATTTCAATTCATTTATGATTCTCATAAAATTTGCATTTATTTAGTGAACATTGGATCGGTTCGTATCACCATGTGTTAACCAAACAGTAACTCAAACACCTTTCTATGTGCAACGATTGCGCTGTAGTTTATTTGGTATGATAGTCTGCACTATAACATGAGACCACGATGATAGAGTAATGTTCTCTATTTTGTTTAGGTTTACTATGGCTTATGGATTATTTTTTGGGGAAAATATAGATAATTATTTCGAACAAAACACATTTTTCACTTAACTATGCTTAACTAGGTATCGAGTCTATCGGATACACTCAAGTTTAATTATTTTTTTCCACAACGTTAGAATTTGTCTGGAAAATATTACTTTTAAAAGTGAAAAGACAAAATGCCCTTAGTTAATTTCCTCACTTTCAAATCATGTCATTAATTGTGGTTTGGGTTTTAGGATTACATGAGAAGCTCGTCGTGATCGCCCTCCTCGTCGGCCTCGACTCCAACCATCTCCCACCCCCGTTCTCCTCGTCATCGGCTCCGTCAAAGGAGAATCACTCTCTTTGCTATGTCTACTTGCTTTGGCTTGAGAGAAGAAAATCTCACTTGATTACATTCGTCTAATTCAGCTTATAAATCGAGTGTATACTAAAAATAAAAAAAATTCGAACGAGTAGAATCGGAAACCGAATCAAAGGACCGCGGTTCAAATCCGCCAGCCATTTCATCACATATAATGATTCCGTGTATGGTTTCAAAAGTTGAGAAACTTGATGGTCTGGTTCAATCCGGTTCCAGAACCATGTCCACCCCTACCCCTACAAGGTTCTCTCCACCTGATCGAAATCTAGATTAGGCAGAAGAAATGTGCCGTTCAAAATCTTGTTTTATAAGCACGAGAACCATCAGGCCTAGCCATGCTGAGCATATATAGGGTGATCAACAGCCGGCCGTCAGCGGTTTGCCATCTTCTATAACCGGCACAGGAGCCGAATAAATATTTTTTGTCCCGGTTTTTAACTATGACACTAGCCCTTAATTCAGCTAATCAACTACGTACAAAGATCTGAGAATGGTCTGAAATTGATCTTCCAATAAAATAAACAATTTACCCTAACCGAACATACTCTATTGATAAAACATGATCGACAGACACAGTTGGCAAACATTTAAAGAAGTCAACCCTATTAATATATTGTACGTAAAATATATATAAGTGAATTTCCAGGCATGTTCATGATGTCAGATATATATAGAAGGTGGCAATGGCAAGAGAACGGAAGCTAAGAGTTAAATTATATAATGTTATAGCTGTCAAATGCAAATGGTCACGATCTTGCAATATTATAGATGCATTTTTCTACTTCACCAAACAAATTAGAGAGAAGGGAAAATTCCAAAAAGTCACTTTGTAATTGTTTTTTTTTGCACAAAATCTTTCTTCAGTGTATTTTTGTAATAATTCTCCCTCGCTCATGTTCATTTTTGCAAAAACTCACTCCCTCAATCATGTTCATTTTTGCACCGTCTATGCAAATTCGTGAAAATTAATAATGAAAGTGTCACTTAAGTGTTCATGAGTGAGGGAAAGTTTTTGCAAAAATCCAGTGAATTGAGAGTTTGTGCAAAAAAAAAAACAATTATAAATTATAAGGAGACTTTTTGCAATTTTCCCTAGACAAAATTATGATACCTGCAGCGGCGGCAACGACGACGTCTTTCTGGGAATCCCTGTAGTTGAGGAGCAACCTGGTTTTGAAGTGAGCATTGGAGGCATAGAAGTCGGAGAGAGCCATGTCGATGCAGCTCCGTCCTCTCTTCCCATCCAATGTCTCAAAGTTGAGAACCACTCCCACCTTCACATTCACTATCGTCGCATTATTCTGTGCCTCTGCGGTTGCCAATAATAACAACATAATGATATTGAGGAAGATCAATATTTGAGAGAAAATAAGAGCCTTGCTTATTGCTTCTTTCTTCTTCCCCATTAATGTTCTCATTCACTTTCACAGCTCGAGCCTCAAATGTCGACTGAGAATTATTAATAAGATCACTTATCATTTTTGCTATTGATTACTAATGATACTTACGGAATGAGAGGAAAGTCAAACATTAAACTTCACGTGCATGCTTATTAAGTATCATATATATATGGGGGTTTTCCAAAATAAATGTATCAAATTACTAATCTAGTTTAGATTTTACGCCAAACCACTTTGGGTACTTTGAATCTGCCGGTCCAATCCTTAAAAAAATATAAATATTTTTATCATAAAGATGACTTTTAATTAGAGAATACTTGGGATATATAGCTTGGTGATCCAAAATGTATTTTATTTGTTGCTCCAAAATAAATCATACCCCACTAACCAGTTTGAGCGTGGCTTAATGGTTGGCACTTCTCGCTCCCTGACTTCAAACCAGGGTTCGAGGCTCAGCAGCCAGCACGGTATTGTAGGATTTGTGCCCTAGTCCAATACGATGTAGTCTGTAATAGTTTTATCATCGTATGCAATGAAATAAAATCGGCATTATATTACTATTGTGTTGTAGTAATATGTTAAGTATAATTCGATCTATATCATTGAGTGTGTCATCACTAATAATAGAACTATAGATCTGTATGAATTACACTTAACGGG
>JAYMTP010002251.1:0-20468 GCA_036897365.1 Geranium brycei
AGAATTTTTTATTATAATTAATAAATTGTACAATTTTTAAAAAATAAAAATAAATGGTATGAGTCGATTTGATTAGGGGTTAATATTTTGTTTACCTATATTATGGTTCATATTCTCTACTAACAAAAAAACACATCAAAATAATTTATGAAAAGATTGTGCAAAAAATGCAAGAAATTGCATAAAAAGTAAATAAATTGCATAAATTGGAAAGATGGTGCAAAAATGGAACTTTGTACTGTTAATCTTGATTTTCATGATTAATGCTTAGTCTTATTTAAGAAAATTTAAATAATTTAGTTACTTATAATTTCGGTTGCATCACAGTCAGCTACATTTATATTTCAAAATGCATATCAAGTTGGGCTCATTTGTATTTTGGACTGATATAATTATTCTATTGCTTTACCAATAATTTTAATTAATTAATATATTATTGAAATTAAAGTATATAATTAAAGTCATTCATTTAATATATTCATTTACACATTTCAATCTCAAAACCATATTTCCTCTCAATCTCAAAATCGCCAACGTCTCTCAACTTTATCGACCACAATATGGCTCTCACCTCCTTCATCGAGGTCCATTCAGACTCGCTCCTCATTAACGCCTCAATACCTCCCATTCCAGAGCTCTAGCATTCGGATTCGGCCAGATCTGGTGCCAGCGACTCTAAAGCTCTGATAAAGACTCCAAACCTCCGGCTCCGCTCTCCACCACCAAAGCCAAATCCGTCCATGCAAGGGCAGATCAGTGTTTATTCCGTACAGAGCCATCCGAATCACAACCCAACACCAATCTCATATTTGTTTTCAAAATTTTTTTGTTACACAACTCACTTACGTAATATGAAACAAGTTTCTAGAAAATTAAACAAGTCAACAATGAACCTACTATTCCCAGTATGCCACAGTGACATTGTATTTGGTTTCCAGTAACATTGTATTCAATATGTTCTGACATTGTATTAAGTTTCTACTGATTTTATTCAATATGTAGTACGATTTTGTGGTTATGTATTAGCATTGTATTCACATTTTCAACCTAATATTCACAAAATGAAAAAAGTTAGTAATTTATGATAGAAATTTAATACATTATTTTCGAACAATTTCTATTACACGTCACTTACAGAATATGAAACAAATTTCAGAAAATTAAACAAGTCGACAATGAATACAATATTTAAAATTTATTCAATATGTAGTATAATTTCTTGTTATGTATTAATATTGTAGGGGTGTAATCAAGTGCAAACTCACAATTTACATGATAAAATGAGAATCAGTTGTGATTATTAGATAAATATTTGGATGATTTTGATTTTTGCTAACTCATTAATGGCATTTGGTGTAATTATTCACAACTTACTATTTAATTTTGTCTTTAAACGCAAGTATAAGGCTATTTTCGTATTTTTGTATCATTAAATTATTTCCTTTTTATTTATAAGATATTTTTTTGTGATTAAGTTTATTTCTTAATTTACTTTTTTACAATTTTATAGGTTTATTTTACAAATACAATTTATTTCCTAATTTACTTTTTGTATAATTTAATGAGTTTATTTTTACAAACACAAGATTTATACAATTTTTTACTATTTCATGATTTAATATTATTTTAAAAAATTTCATTATATTATTTTTTTCGATTATATGATTCACATATTTTTTACTATTTAAATTTTTATGATCTAATGATTTCGTTTTAACAAATATAAGATTCACACAAAAATTTGACTATTTCATTTCATTTTTATTCCATGATTTTATTTGCATGACTATATAATTTAACCAAAAAAATTATTATTTTAATTTTTACGATTTAATTTCTACGAACATGTATTTGCACACCTTTATGTGAACCGTTTTCAATATTTCCAACTACATGTATTTCATTTTTATAATGGTGATTCATGTTTCATTTCACCGAAATAATATATGTTTCAACGGTTCATGTTTCACAAATCATATGAAAATCTTGTGGTTTCATCGGAATAGTATATGTTTAATTGGGCCATGTATTATAAACTATATAAAAATGAAACACAATATTAAAAAAAATTATTCCTCTTAACAATTAATGTTTTATCTATTATTGTATTTATTTCAACAATAAATGAATTAATTAATGATAGTCATTGATTATTACCATCTTATAGATGGTAATAGTTTTTGTATTCTTTTGTAAGAAGTGGTTTTTATCTGAGTTCATCCCTAAAATTGTATTTACATTTTCAACCCAATATTCACAAAACGAAAAGGTTAGCAATTTAAGAAAAAAATTTAATCCATGATTTCTGAACAAATTTTGTTACACAAGTTGTATATAGAATATGAAACAAATTTCAGAAAATTAAACAAGTCAACAATGAACGAAATATTCACAATATGCAACAGTGTCAAATCTAACAAAACAACATGAAACAACTCTCTGGAAAGCATCACAAAACAAATCTAAACTCAAACAATTTCTTTTATTTTCACATATTGTGTTTAGTACAATGTATCAATTTTATTTTCAGAAACTCAAAAAGTTTTTTGCTCATTACAAATAGCAGAAATATCTCTAATTATGAGATATGGCAGTCTTTGCTATTTCCTCATCACGCTTACGTTTGCCACAAATCGTTGCATTGTGTGGTGTAACTTCCTTGCAATATCCACATTTATGATGTTCACATTTCTTTTACTGTTTATCGCCTTCTCCCTCCCTCTCACTCATTAATTGTTTGGCTTGTCCCTTATTTTTGCACACATTTGAGATATGTACTTGAACTACTAAGGGTTTAGGAATACAAAAAATTTATTCTATTGATTTTGGTATGGTATTGAATAAAGACGTAGAGCTTGAACTTCCAACATTCTTGTGGCTTTTAATTGATTGCAGAAGTGATTCTCGTTGGTTGTAGGTGGTTGTTGGGTTTCCCAATATTGATTGAATAGGTGTCTAGATCTCAATATTTATAATGTTGTTATCTTTGTTTGTCTGCTTAGAGACGCCTCCAAATTCCCCCAACGCTAGTGATTCTGGTGTCTCTCTAAACCAACGCTTACTAACTAGTGTACGTGGCAGATTGTATACATTTGCCGTATTCAGCGCATCAAATATGTGTGTACAAATTAGTCCACACCCTTCGAATCTTTTACAAGTACATTGGCGGTGGTTGGTGTTCAAACCCATAGTTATCTTATTCTTACTCTTATCTTTGTCGAAAACTGTGTAGATATTGTGATGTTCTTCATCTTTAATTAAATCAATTCCATAATTGAAGACATCATCCATTATTTCAACTCGTACCTTATTGCATATTGGTTGAGTGAAGACATCCTAAGCGTGCATCTTTAACTCAGAAAATGCTTTACTAGTTGGACGTACATTAGCTGGATTGTCACTATTTTCATATGTTCATGTCATTGTTTCTTGACTACCATGTTGTACATTCCCATGAACTGAAACAAACTTAACGCTTTGTTCGTGTCACACCCAAAAGCGTTGTTCTCGCTTTCAGAATGTGAAGTAGTACGCATTAACATTAGCGTTGGATAATCCTTGAAGTAGGCTGGTATCCAGTATTCACGGATATCAAACAAGCTTTGAAGATGCGGATGATCTTCAACACAGAATTCTGCAATTAGTGATTGCAAACGACTGTCAAACTCTTCCCTATCCAGTGTACTTGACCATACAATTGAGCAGATTTAAAAATTGAGTTGTATTTGGGAGTGCCTTTTCAACTCGTATTAACAATATGATTATAATAGTTGTGGAAGGTGTCTAGAACAAACATGAAACATAGTTCAGAAACTAATAAATAATTATCGTGGTGACAAAAATGAAACATGTTTCTGAACATTAGACTGTGTATGAAAACAATTAAAACATTTTATTATCTTGTTACTTGGTCTGTGATAATTCATAATGGTTGTTTATCTTTCATTTCTTTCTTGAAACAGTTAAACAACCATATAAAGGAATGAATGTCTTCTTGGGATAGGAACCCGGCAGCAAACATTACACTCTTCTCGTGGTTGTCTATTCTAGTGAATGGAAAAAAGACCAGTAAATACTTTGATAAAAAGAATTAAAAAAAAAATAATCAGAATTCTACATAATAGTATGAAAACATAAAATGTGTTTCATACAACACACTGTGACACAACAATCTCCACAAAAGGAAACATTTTTCAGATTCTAATAAGTTGTGTCAAATAGTTACATGTTTGTTCCATATGTAGAATCAAACGATACGGAATCTCCACATCGTTGTTAGTTTCTCCTTGAGACTCCATCTGCTCAGAATAGCCGTGTAAGTCAATTACACTCATCTTGGTCGTATTCGAAATAAAAGTCGATATCGTATTGTTGCTCCTTGTAGAAGTCATTTATGAAAATCTGGACATCAGTTCCTTCGATATACACTTTCAATTGTCGCTGGAAATTCCAGAAATCCGTAACGGTCGCGCCAACATGCTCTGGTCCACCTACCATGTTGATGTACATAGTGTGTGCTTTTGTTGGACTAACTATTGCTCTACTACAATTGAGAATGAATTCTTTGTGCTGTTTTGTCACATTTTCGTTTGAACGTAGATATTGGAAGTTGACCTGTGTGAAGAACGGATGGTTATGTAGTTCATTGAACTTTGAGACAATGTACTGTTTGTTGCTCGTAATTTTCAGAGATATCATAGCCTTACACCCTATTCTTATTGTGACACACTTGCTCCTGGTGTACTAAATGAACTCTTGGTCCTCATCATTTTCTTTTTGAATCATCTCTTATTCTTTAGCACAAAGAATATATTTTAAAGATATTACAGTATGCGATTTTTTTGCGTATCAAGTCGTGGAACAAATCCACAAGCTTTTGCATATTGGTTATAGTCGGGGAATGTCATTCCAACAACCGGTTTGAGAGAATCTTTGCTGGAAAGAGAAAACCCCAAAAATAAACAATGTACACTAAGACCGTATGATTAGAAATCGTCATGAGAAAATTTCAAGGTACGTGTGGCAATTAGACTCGATGCACTTCTCTTGTACTTTCCTAAGTCAATCTCAATCCCACCATAACGATAGCAAGACTCGTGCAAAAGCTATAACTCAACCCAAGATGGAAAGATTGTGAGAAAATTCTCAAAGTGTTTATATACGCTTAATAGAGATGATTACAAGAGTTTAACGATGCTGAGAGGATTGAACTTTTGGATGCTTTACAAATGGTCATATCTACCCTATTTATACTTGAGCCTACCTTTGATGGATGGCCAAGATTTACCCAAATGGATTACTTGGATTTATCCTCTAGATTCATCCTTAAAATATCCTAGATTTTTAGGCATTTATAGATAACTCTTGGAAAATATCCATGATATTTTCATGGATTTATCCAGTCTTAGGTGTTTCTTCAAGTTTCTAGAAAGTCTCGCGCTGGTGATATACGCAGTACACCCGTAATGCCTTGAGATGTCCCAATGCTGGTGGTACCTTCCTTCCTGCCAACTTACGCCACTTGGAGGTGATGGCAATATCGATTGTTGTGCTGTCTCCCGTGCCAACTTATCCCCATCATGATTCGTGCTTCTCCTGGAACACCATGCTACTTAACATGACATGGGGAACATGTTCATCTGTCTTCACCATTGACCCTAGGTAAAGACTCTCCAAGTGTACTTCCTCGAGGATTTCCTCCTCCACGAGCATGGCCGTTAACTTATTATGCTTTGGGCATTCTCTTGCCCGATGCGGGCCATCACATAGGAAGCACTTTTCTCTGGGTGCTTTATTGTCGTTGCCTTCGCGCGACTTCCATTAGGGCCTATCTTCATCCCTCCTTTGGTATGGTGATCTCAAAACGTAGGCTCCCCCGCTTTTCCCATAGTTGCTCATTTGCCTCTCATATGGTTCGAATGCGACCTCTTCATTGCTCGCCTCCTCCTCATACATTTGTTTATATTTAATATTTAATATGTTTAAAAAGTGAAATCTTCTTTTTGAGTTGGAAAAGTAGTTTTGAGTTTTTGAAAAACTAAATTTAGGTGTATTTTTGGACAAAATTGCACATTTTGCAAGGAAATGATAAGTTCACAACTAATTTTTGCAATAAAGAAAGTTTATAACCACTTTCTACAAAAATTGAATAGTTTAGAGTTACTTTTTGCATTTTCTCAAAGAGAAATTAAGATTAATTGAGTTAAGTTTTCAAAATTTTGCGTAACCAAACAAACCTCAAGCCATAGTGTGGACAACTCAACTACCAAAACAAACACCCACCGAAGAATCAGCTACGAACATAACCTCTGACTTACTTGCCCAACTGGTCAAGTGCTCGCTCTTCAGGCCACTGACCTGGGTTCGAGGTGCAGACGATACTACAAATTTTCCTTAAAGGAGTAAAAAAATCAAATTGAATTGAATGAAATCGAATCTTGGTGAAGACATTAGATTAGGTATTAAAGCATGATTTACCTATATTATTGCTGATAAAAAAATTGTGTTTGATGTATCTTGAAACGATAATTGAAAGTGATAAAGAAGAAATTGAAAAAAATTGGGTTAGATAAGGAACCAGAAAGAAGTAGGGATGACAACGAAACGAGTTCAGGACGGATTTGACAATCCCTTCCCCGTTAAAAACTGGGTGGGGATTCCTCGTTTTCCCTTTCCAACCTAAAATAATGTTAATATATATTTATTTTTGACAAAATTTGTATTAAAAACTATTATTTTAATAAAAATATATACTTAGAAATATTATTATTTCATCGTATTATAAAATATTATTTTTAATAAAATTATATCTGAAGATATTATTTTTCTTTTAATGTATTTTAAAAGTATAATTTTAACTAAAATATATATTTTTAATATATTGGGGCGGATCGAGACGAGAATACCTCGCCCGATCCTTGCCCTGTTCCCATTCTGATTCAGCAATTCTCTACTCAGTTCCTGGTTGGATTTGGGAATCCCGTCGAGAACGGAAAATAGTACCATCTTTTGATTAGAAGAGGATATAGTAGAGAGAGAAGATAAGATTGAGATTTTTTGTAGTTGTTTTATATATTTTTCCATCACCAAAATGTAGATGTTCTTATGGTGGTAATGCCACCGCTAACGACTAAGAGCAATCTTAACTAAAGCCTTGGGCCAGCCACAACAATAATGAGAAAGCCCACTAAAAACACAATAATAAATAAATCGTATGTGTCATAAACTCACAAGTACATACCAAATCATCTACACATCCCTTTAACCCCAAACCAGGAGACTTAAGGACAAATGTTGTGTACATAATTCGAACAAGACAATCCGTTTATCGAACACTTTGATATGTCACAATTATTCCAGCCGTACATAATAGAGAACTATCAATTAGATTAGGACAGAACCTACCAACCAATATCTCTGTAAATAGTATATTCCTTGTACCATACAAAAGCTAATTATACAAAAAAACAATGGATCAAATAACAAACAAATTCCTCTTTATTATTTTTCCCCCATAACATACAAAATTGCACTTGTAGCTGAGCACAACACAACCAGCAACAGAAAGAATAATAAATGAATAAAAAAACTCAGATGGATGACATTTCTTCTTCTTATGGCCAACCTGAATGCCTCACTAAGCGAATCATTGCCGCTCTGTATCCCTTCCTATCAAAGAAAACAAATTATATCAAAACCCCATCCATGACATGGTGATAACTTTCCGTTCCTGAGTAAATATGAGAAACTAAACTTTTGCCTATCAAATGAAAACAGAAAATAAACAACCATCTGAAAGAACAAAAAGGGAAGATACATGAGATAATGTTGATAACTTGTAATGTTTCACATGTTTGATCATCATATGGAACACAGATAAAATTTGAGAACTAAGAAAGTACCACAACTACATCAGCAGAACTTTATACTACCACGAGAAAATCAATATTATATTGTAAGCAATACGATCTTAATACAGCTGCGCCTAACAAGCCTTTTCCAAACTAGGTTGAAATCGTCTACATGAATCCTTTAATTTAGCATAACTCCTAGGGATCATCCATTTGTAATCTCTTCTAGTCATCGTAAATCTAGTGCTATATCCTCCGTTAAGTACCATCTTTTTATTACTCCCTCACTCCCAAGATGAGTGTCGTACTTCCCTAATATTTATATGAGTAAGTTTATCGTGCATGAAATGTTACTACCATCCTTCCTGTTACCTAGTAAGCACAACTTCGTGGATTAGGAACATGGGTGAACAAGAGGACATGTTAGAACGCCCAGGTATGAATACACAAAATTCTATATTTTTTTTTGCAAAATGACACACAACTCTCATTTTGAGATGGAGTATCATTGTTGTCTCTTTCCATGTTAAATTAGGTCTCCCCTATTCTCATTATTAGTTTATCTTGCTAGGATTTTCTCTTTAGGTACAGAGTCATTAGCCTTCTTACATTGCACATCACTGAGCTTTGTTTAGTTTGTGGGTTTCTTGTCTTATTGGGTTTTGTTTTGTTTTATTTCATTATAGTTGAAAAAACTTTCCCCTTTTTGCTGATAAATAAAGGCAGTTTCCACTCATTTGATCTTCCATTACATTAACACCAAGTTTAGCTTGAAAAGTTTTATCCCAACATTATTATTTTTGGTGTTATCATCCAATCACGTACACATTGTCATGTCCACTAGTCTCTTTGAATCCCTACATGAATTTGGTGCCATACAAATAGCATTTGAACTATCCAATAAAGCTTAGCCTTCAATGTAAGGGAATTCTTGCATCACAGAGAATCTTGAACCACTATTCAATTTTAACCATCCCACATCATTTATATTATTTCTATTGTTTTTTTTCCAATTTCAGTGTCCTTTTGGAATGTAGATTAAAGGTATCTAAAATGATCATTTTGAGCAGAGCTTTCTTACTCTCTACATTGGACTTTCAAATTATCTTTCTTGCTGAAATTACAAAGTATACTTATGTTCTTTCTACTTAGTGTAAAATTATAGAATATAGAGTTGGCACAAGAAAGGAAAATGCGAACATACTTGCATATCTCCCCAAGGACTCATTGCCATTAATGGAAAACGGTAATGGTCTCCTTTCTTGGCTTGAACATAAAATTTCTTGCATTCTCTCAGGCCAGTCTGAATTCAATCTCCTGGCAAAATCTTCCACCTCCCTAAATGAAAAGAATAACACATTATCGTTACAAGAAAATGTCATTCTCAACTATAATTTGATGAAAGTGTAAGCCTCATGCTTCCTAACTCGCTTCAATAAAGTGAAACATATTGAACTAAATATCAACTTCATTTTGCATATTCGTCAACCAAAAACTTACTGCAAAGGAAAAGGTCACAGAGAACAGTCCAGGATAGAAGCAACTTGCTAGGCAACTTACTCAGAAATGGCGTCATTCAAAATTGTTTACATAGAACTGTCTCGTGAAATTATATAATCATGTAGAATGGTAGAGCTCCAGGAGCAATTAGAAAGTCTTATAGTAACATAAAATATGCAGTTCCTAACTTTTACTCGAAGTGACAGCTCCCATCAAAAAAGATTTACAAGATACATCAGTTACAAGGAAACTTGTTGCATACCTATCAATTTTTTCCTTCAATGCTGGATCAATCTCATCATCAATATCACCATCATAAAATTCAACCTTAGATGCAAATGCACCATCTTCCACATCTTGCAACTTTGAAGGATCACTAGGATGGGGTTGCAATTCATTATCAGCTTGAGCACTACGGCAAGCAGAACTACAACCATTTTGTTCCTACCACGTAAAGAATGACCAATGACTTGAAAATCTCAACATATAGACATAAGTACCATTCATTGTGGATACCCGATAACAAACTACAGAAATAGCAAGGCAGTATTTCCAACCTTCGTATAGGTCTGAACAACTTCAGCTGTACATATATTTTTCGGTTGGTCTTTCCTTTTCTTGTTCTTCTTTTTATTCTTGGGAGTTTTAGCACCCTTAGCATCTGTCAAACAGAATTTCCATCCCCAAATAAGGCAATGAAAATGAAGTGCAGTAGAAGCGGAAAATAAAATAAAGGAAGACTACAAGGCTGATTATTTTCAAAAGAATATATGCCTGAATTGAGGAAAGTGATGTCATTACTCAAGAACTCAAGCAAGCAATAATCATAGGATAATGAACTACCAAATTCAACAAACTTACAGGAAAGCAAGAAGTAGAACAGTACTTGGAGAGTCAATATTGTAATATACCTTCATGTCCTCCATTAATAAATGATAAGAGATCATCAACCGATCTGTCATCTACACATTCTTCTTCAGCCTCAGCATTCTGAAAAATGTATTATTAATAACATGAATGTTATGATGTCTTCAAAACTAATACAATTATAATAGTAATTTTGTAGAAAACTATTTTATTAAACGGCCTAAAGGTAATTAATTCCTTCAAAACAAAAATAGATTTAAGGGTTAAGATGACTCTTGATATTAGTTATCATGAAGAATATTGTACACACTCTGTTCTTTCTATTCCTTTTTATTGTTAATTGTACTTTCGAGTAGGATAATCTAAATAGCCAAATCATGTAGATGACACTTAGTCCAAGATAAAATATTTTACACAACTTCCAATTTCCATGTAGACTTCGATCCCATCACAGAAAGTTAGGAGCCACTTGAAAACACTCCAAAAGGAGCCACATGCAGAGTAAAACTTCCATTCCTGATATACTGAAGAATGGAGATAAACCGTATCATGATGTCACAATCACCTTCAATTTTTCCCGTTCTTTTAATTCTTTTCTCTTTCTAGCATAAAGTCGATTCAAAAGTCTGATCCGTGGATCGTCTGTCATGTTTTTCAAAGGCTCCAACTTCTCTTCCTGTAAAAGTAGAAACTCAATTGATGAGACAGGATGAAAAGGAAAATGACAAGTAATAACAGTTTATCTCCATTCTTCATGCAGCAGACACCTCTGTAAGATCATCAGGTAAATGAAATATATCGCGTATCTCTTCAGGGGTCTTCCCTTCAATTATTCGTGCAAGAGTACGACTTGTAAGATCAACCAACGGCTTCAATTGAAGACTGTCAGCAGCAGATGTCAATTCGCAGAGCCTCTTTGTGTCCATTCTTATGAATTTTTCATCAAAAGACTTGCGTTCCTACACATAAAATAGCCTAAAGTCACACACAACTTTGTTCATAAAAGGCAATTCCTCAACTTCACATTGAACGGAAAACACAAGGAAACCTAGGGAAAATAAGAACTAACACAACATTAAGTAAATGACAATTTAGAAGCCTGTTGAACCTTGTTAGAGCGGCCTGGTACTTGATGGAACCTACAGTAATCAAGAATTAAGCTCAACATAGCAGGATTGACTCTTTGTGGTAGAGTTATGGCGCAATTCTTAGAGGATCCCATGCCTTTCGTGATTACGTCTTGGCATATCGTGGGGCAAAACATGGCAACCTCTTGCTCAACTTGTTGGATTGAACCATCAGCTGTCTGAAGCCAAATATATGACTTCAGCATCTGAGAATACAATGAGCATCAGTATTAACAAAAGGCACAAAAACCATCAAGGTCTAATTGGTAGTGCACGTGCAAGAATTGGCTAATGCAAGAATAATGCAATGAACTAGAATTATAGTGCTAGCAAAACATATGATGGATTATGGTCAGACTTTTCTCATAAAGTAACAAGACATCCAAACATAGCTCACAATTCATTATGGTTACATGAGATCAGAGCTTGAACACACATCATTTAACAATCCTTATAAAACCAAGAGGTATCAGCTAAACCAAACCAACAACACCATATTTTCCACGAAGACCATCTACTTTGGAAGAAAAGAATACTTTTTTGTCGTCAAAGAAAATAATATTGTTAGATAGCTTCAGAACAATGGTACAGAGATAGTTTCAACAGGTAGAAATCAACAGATAGAGCAACCATTAATGGTGAAAGGGTTGTTGATTCGGTCCATTGTACTTGGAACCCGCAGAACCAACAAATATCTCGACGTACATTAAGACCATGCTACCATTAGCAACATACCATCTATATCTGTGGGGATGATTGGTATGCTTGTAGCCCCATTCATGCATTCAGATCTACAAAGATGCTTGGAACCTTGAATACCCATTTTAACTTTCTACCAATCTCATCCACTAATGCAAATGCCAAGGTTTCAAGTGTGTGCCCATGCATGAAGAAGATCATCTCAATTTTTTTTTATGGAAAATCACCTTTCGTGTGTACACAGATAACCTCATAAAGAGCAATTACTGTTATCAGAAACAGAAAGAAATATCCACATCAAGCACAACAAACAGTATAAATAAGCAACTTTCATACCCTCAAAGCTTCATGTATGTTACTCAACTTTGGAAGCACAAAAAGTAAAAGCAAGTCCTCTACAATGACAGCTTATTTAGCTACTGAGGGAAAAGTTATTCCAATCATAGATTCATAGTTTAAAAAAACTATTGAGGCTCGCCTCAAGGTGAGGCTGTCGAAAACAGCCTTTGAGGCTACGCCTCTCACCTGTGTACCGAGGCTAACGCCTCGGCTCCGTCAAGGCTTACGCCTCGCGCCTTAGGTATTGAGGCGGTTGAGGCTTACGCCTCAAATTATAGGCTAAAATTTAAAGTTTTAAAGGCCCATTATGGGCTTTTTATGAAAGTTTTATATCTGAGTTTTTTTAAATGTTATTGAGTTTTTTAAGTTGGTAAAAACTAAGAAGCTAAAGTTTACCTCACAAATCTAAGGAATACAAAATTAAAACATAAATTAGAAGAGAAATCAGCAACATCTCCATTCAGCAACTCCTTTTCTAGCCGACCACTCTTCTCCCTCCTTTCCTCTCATCTCCTTTAACTTTTGCTAATTCTTTGATGATTTTAATTCTATATTTTTGTTTATTTTGCTGATTTTTTTATTTGTTTTTACCTGATTTTTTGTTAATCTATAATTGTTTATAATTGCTTATTTAGTTTTTCATTCTTGCTAGTTCTTTGATGATTTCTATTTTGCTTGTTTTGCCTATTTTTGATTATTTTTCTTATTCTTATCATATTATATGAATTTATTGGTCCTATTATTGAGGCTAACGCCTCACTGCGCCTCACGGTGCTAAGGTAAAATGCCTCAGTTCCGATTTAGCCTTTTTAAACTTTGATTCCACTATGAGACACACCAGTTGTCTGACTAAAATAATTAAAGCAATATCCATCAGCTCTTGGAGCATCATGCCTAACAATAATTAAATATCATCCTATCCCTTTCGCTCCCAAGATGCTTAACAAAGCTACATATGAATGAGAATGTAACATATTTAATTGTACGGACAGTTGATACAAATAATTTAGACCAAGTCATACAACTATCATCACAGCTAGATGATTCGAATGAAAATATTAAAACAAAGAAAGTATCACTAGAGTGCGTCATTCATTTTAGAATGAAGAACAAAATTCCACTACAAAAGGAAATTGTAGTTGGCAGATTTGTGTTTATGTAATAGATTGAGAGATAGATACCACTTAATAACAAATAAGACATACCTCTGGTTTAATAACTGCTTTATCAACCTCTGACATCTTTAGAACCTTTAGCACCAAGAATAATAAATTGGGCTACTTGGCAGATTAGTAGAAAATAGTGTTCTACTGGTCCAAACCAGATTCCAGGATAAAGAATCTGTATCCTTATTTCAGCAATGAGCTTTATCAAATCTGTATAGAATATTCCAAAACAATGCCCAAAATGATAGAAGACCCGTATCCATGAACAGAAGTATCAGCAGCAATTCTCAATAGTGCGTCTCCGAATCACACACAGTGTGCAACCTACCAGACAGAAGACCATCATGGACATGATTATTGCAAAAAAAAAAACAATATGACAGATGATATATCTATGTAATCTCAAATTTCTCAAGTTACAAAATGGGAAGCAATTAAAACAATCCAAAGCATAAGATGATATAAGGTTACAATTTCAATTAAAACCAAGCCTGAACCCACTGTATACCACGGGACAAAGCACAAGAACTAGAGGGACACCATAAGGTTACCATTACAATTTTGTACTTAAACTTGACAACATAAATTCGGTTATGCAAGCAGACAGGTTTCACAAATAGCCAAGTAATTTTACAACCAATATCTACTTAAGCACATAATTATTTGATCTTGGTCCTTAATATCCAATGCACAAAAACTGGACGTATAGCAGGTTAAAATATGCAGCAAGACCCACAATTGTTGGATCTTCATCAAGATATTAATCATTCTAAAATCCATAACAATGAAACGGTAATCTTATAAGTTATACCCAGCATTGAAGGCTGCACTTGGTTGGGATAAAGTATGATTGGGAAGAATTTGGGACAAGGGTAGAATAGCAAACATAGCCATATTTAGTTTAATAGTTAATGACAGTAGGAAGCTTGGGTCTTGGTCTCAAAACCACAGTCTTGTAGATTACCACTTTTTTGTGTGGAGATGGAGTTAAGATAGTAACTTATAAATTATAGCTATGGAAAAAGTAGAGAAACAACAGTCTGTTAAGATTACCCCTTATGATTCCACTTTATTTTTTCAAATTTCCAATAACCTTATCTTTTTTATAACACAGCCTAACTAACCGCCAATACAGAAAAAAAAACGCATGATCAATTTACAAATACTCCTCCCATCTTACTTTTCAATGCTTACCAAATATTTGTATCATCACTTCCATGTACCTATCTTCCAAAAATCTAAAAGAAAAACAGATCCGTCAACTTATAAACTAATTACTTGACCTCCAAAGCATCAATTATGTGTACCATATGAGGTTAAATTAAGTAGTCAATTGAGTGAAGGTATGGATAAAGGCCTCCACTTTTATATCAAAGGCAAGAAAAGAAATGGCAAACAAATCTAGCTTTTATCCAAGATCATGTAACACATCTGGAAACTTCCACAACAGACATAACAGAAACATTAAATACACATAGTACAAAAAGATAGGTTAGAATTAAATATATAAAGACTTGATCATCTAAACTACAAATGGCTTTCAGATGTCAAATAGTATCTTTCCAAAGACGCAAACCTATATTTATTTTATTAACTGCACTATGCAAAGACACCCAATGTTGGGTTTGAAGATGTCGAGAAAAATACACCGCGTGAGCAATACACAGTCAAATTGGGCAAGGTGACAAATGTTGCAAAAAAGGTCATGTTTTGCTAAACACCTTCTAAATGCTACTGAAACACAAATATGAATCACTTAAGTTCCCATATACTCAGATTCTCAATTCACTTCAAGTATAAGACAGATAGAACAAATAGGAGCAACCTACATATTGCCCCTTACTAAGGCTTCTGATACTACATAATTCAAAATTTGAGCTAATATCCATTCCCATACTTTCTACAGAATCAGAATGCACTAGCAACTTAGAAGATCAGCAGCAAAAATAGAGAGCAAAAATCCAAACCATCAATTACATAAAAGACCGTGAAATATGCAGAGATTATTAGGTTACTTCACTGTAATTCTGATTCACAGGAATACCCGTTATTTCTGAGTTACAGTTTATATGGCTTGACATTTATTTGAAAAGTTGGGAATAAACAGTAATATATATATATATCTTGTATACTTCTGGCTTTGTGTGTTTACTATGATTATATTTAGAGAAGTTTCTGCCATGCAAATGACCAGTCTTTGCCCCTTTAACAGCTGTACATCTGAAAAATTCAAACTTTCACCCATAAACAAGCAGCCAAAACCCTACTTTTGAAATTACCTAAGTAATTATTTATCCCATTTCCTGAAATTCCAAAAAATAAAATCGATACCTTCTTCAACACCTTCACCTACAAATAACCCCTAAGTTTATTACTCTTCCTAAATAAATCCAACATAAATTCCAAAGTAATAACAATGAATAGCTAAAACAGACATAATCCCCAGAAGGATAGAAAAACCCTAAGCCGCAGAAAGCATTCCAGGGAAAGGAAGTGACTGACACAAGTATGCTACTCAGTGAAGCGATGCGAGAGAGAAGTGAAAAACACACCCAACCCAGGTAGAGAAGCATTGCCTACCTGTGGATGTGGATGTGGATGGAGAGTGCTTGGAATTGCATAGGAATGGCGGAGAAAACAGGGATAGGTATTTATTTGAAATTGGTAGGAAATGGATGAGCGAGCGAGCAGTGTAAGGGTATCGATGGATGTGGTTGGTGGGTGCGCGTTGCGCTGTGTTGCGTCCCGTCTTTAGGTTCGAATTAAGCGAGGGGTGATATGATCTAATTTCACACGTGAACCACTCCTGCTGCCTTTGCTCTTCACTTCTGGCCCATATTCTCACACCTCACAGTCGTGACTTCAACTAATTCCAACAAATAAGTATAAAATTTACTGCACAATGCCACCTTTTCAGGTCACTAACTTCAATTAATTTCTTTTTCAATTTATCACGAAAAATATATTTCACAATTACTAACAAAGTTTTATTTTAAGATTAAACTAGATATATAAAAGAAATCAGACCCGCACCTCACGGTTGAGAATTACATCAAGGGTCGATGGGACATAACCCCCACCTGAATCCCAATCTAGATTAACTAAAGCAAGACGGGCAAGTTTGAGCTGCACCATTACTACTCCTGCAGAAAACTTAACAGAGATACTTGGTCCGAGCCTATTACATAGGTTGATATAATCAAAAATAATGAAACCAGTCTATCCCACAAAGGTTCTTTGGAGTTAATTCTATCAACTACAACCTCGCAGTCTGACGGACTCTATAATGGCCTCCTGCCACCCATGACGTTCACACCACCAAAGAGCTTCTCGGATACCAACGGCCTCCACCACTGAAGGAAGGAGAGTCCTCACAAATTTTCAACTAAACCCTGATATCAAAGCCCCCAAATTGTTTCTGCATAACACCCCAAAACTCCAAAGGCCATCATGGTCAACGGCACCGTCGACATTGATTTTAACGGTCCCCGAAGGCGGAGGAATCCAAACCGGAGCAGAGTGCGAGAGGGAAGCTAGTTGATTAGTCACTAGTGAAGAAGTAGCCTCCATCCAAGAATTCCAAATCGATTTGGACATAGTAGCAACACGTTCCAGGCTAAACGATTCTTCGGCCCAAACCCACCTGTTTCTGGCGAACCAAATAGCCCAAAGCACAACTATAAACAATCCTTTTACCTTGTCTTCCACTGGCTTGCTCAAGGCATCCTCCAAGCCGTCT
Source organism: Geranium brycei (assembly GCA_036897365.1). Lineage (NCBI taxonomy): Eukaryota > Viridiplantae > Streptophyta > Magnoliopsida > Geraniales > Geraniaceae > Geranium > Geranium brycei. The sequence continues at coordinate 17,288 of JAYMTP010002251.1, forward strand.
GAGTCTGTAAAGAGCACTCTAGACATGGCTACTCATTCTATATTCCAAACAATTGAGGAAATAGAGGACATAAGGGGGAAACAGGGACACATTTATCCTGAAGCCGAAGCCTCGTAGGTAAGGAATGTCTCAGAATTTTCCAAGCAAAAACCTTGATTTTTGGGGTATATTTAGACTCCGCAACTTCTTCCAAGAACCAGATTGTCCTGAATCATCCCACAAGCCACCCAATCTAAGCTGAAGTTGATATGCGCTCTTTACTGTATATGTCCATCCAGGGTTCTATTCCCAGAACCATTCGTCTCTAAGCTTGTAATAACGCGGGACAATAGCCAAAATACTGGTCTGCATTTGAGAAGGGAAAAGAGACTGTAACTTGTCTCTGTTCCAAGATCGGCTCTCTGGAATGAAGAGCTCAACACGATTTCTTTACCTACAGAGGAAAGGAAGCGCACATTCCAGCTGGAAATTCTTCTAATGATCCGGTCCTTGACAAAATTCAGAGCCTTAATTTTGCTTCTTCCCACCACATTTGGAAGCCTCATGTAAGTCGTTGCCTCTATCTTCTCTCTAAATTGGAGTATATTCAAAATACGTTGCCTCGAGTTGTGATTAACGTGATGAGAAAAATATACAGAGGATTTGGCTGGGTTAACCAGTTGTCCCGAGGCCGCCCCATAATCATGTAAGCTCGGATATCTGGTTGGCTTCATTACCCAACGCACGACAAAACACATAGCAGTCATCAGCAAACATCAGGTACGTTATCACTGGAGCTGATCTGGCTATCTTTGCCCCATGAATTAAATCTAGCTGTATTTTCTTTTGCATAAGAACTGAAAAGCCTTCCGAGCATACGAGAAATAAGTATGGGGAAAGCGGATCCCCCTGGCAAATGCCTCTTGTAGATCTGTTAAGAGGGATCATTTGGCCACTGGATATAACTGAGTAGGAGACAGTCGAGATACAAGTATGAATAAGCCCCACCCACTAGGAGTTGAAACCCATAACTCTCATCATATCGGTAACAAAATTCCATTCCACACGGTCATAAGCCTTGCTCATATCTAATTTTAAGGCCATCATGCCTACTTCCCCTTGGTTATTTGTTTAGACATAGTGCATGATCTCAAACGCGACAATTATATTATCTGTGATGAGTCTTCCCGGGGTAAAAGCACTTTGAGACAACGATATGACTCTCAAGAACACATTTGAGTCGGTTTGCCAATACTTTTGCGCAGATTTTGTACAAGATGTTGCAAAGCGCAATAGGCCTGAAGTCCATCATCAAAACTGATATTTGTTTCTTTGGAATTAACACAATATCAGTGTTATTGACTTGTTCTGGGAGGACCCCAGTATTGAGAAAAGATTGGACCACTGAAATGAGGTCGGACTTAATTAATCCCAATGTGTTTGATAAAAGGCTCCATTTAGGCCATCTGGCCCCGGGGATTTGTAGGGATACATGCCGAAAAAGGCTTCTTTGACTTCAGATTCCGTAGCATGTCTCATCAACTTCTCATTATCATCAGCTGAGATCGACATAGGAACTAATTGAGTTATTTTTTCAGTGGTCGTATTGCCCGTTGTGAATAATTCGTCAAAGTATCTTTTAATTTCATTAGCAATGTCTGTCTCCCAATCCACTCATTCACCATCACACAATTGTAACGTGTGTATTAAGTTGCACCGACGCCTCTCTGTGGCACTTCTATAAAAAAACTTGGTGTTACGATCACCTTCTCTTAGCCAGAGTTCTTTAAACCTTTATCTCCAATGTGTTTCTTTATCTAAGAGAAGAGAGTTGAGGCGGGATTGCAGCTGGTCATATTCTTCTAGGCTAGCATTGTCTCTCTTCCCTTTTAGCACCGCAAGTCTGTCATGGGCCTCCTTAATATCACGGTCAGCTTTCTTCCATATTTTTCTACCCTAGGTCTTCAGATGTTGTCTGATAATGTCCAACTTGCCCACTAGAGATAAATCAGTTCCCTCTTGCCAAGCCGACGTTATAATGTCTCTGTATTGAGGGTTCCTCAACCATTTGTTCTCCAACCTGAACGGGTTATATCTCCGAGTTGTTGTGTCAGCTCTAGGAATAAGGAGGATCGGGCAATAGTCCCATGTAGTGACAGCCAGGTTTATCAGTTGAGTATCGCCAAATTGATAAGTCCAGTGACTATCAATAAGAGCTCTCTCAAGTCTGGCTTCTTTCCAATTAGGTATGTTTCTTCCCTTTTCCCACGTGAACTGGTGACCCCGAAGAGGGACATCGACCAAGCCACAATCTTGCAAGGATTCTACAAACCCCATAAGGTGATTTGGATAACGTAAACAACCCGTCATTTCAGATTGAGCTACTATATTGTTTATATCCCCAATAACGCACAAGGTCCTGTTACTTGGCCAGCAATAAGTAAGTCTCACGTCATATGTCTCATCTGTCTGTTAGGGTCACCGTACATACCCGTTATACGAAAAGGTGGGCCATCCCTAGGAGAGAAAATAGCATCGATATGTCGTCTGGAGGATGATTGAACCTGAACTGTGGCATCAGTTCTCCATAAAAGAGCAAGACCCCCACTTCTTCCAATCAGCTCCACCACAAACACACTTTGGTAATTAAGTCTTCTTTTGATAGCTTCCATCTTATCAGTTGAACTAAAAGTCTCACATAAAAAAGACGATTTCGGGTTTCTTTTGAGCAGTAAGCTCTACAAGGAACTGAGTGATCCAGGGGTTTCCAAGCACCTGGCAGTTCTAAGATAATGTCATCATCGAGAACAGTGGAACCTCTCAGTTGGTCCTGCCGATATTTTGTTAACATTGTCTATGTTCTGAACCGAGATTCCTTCCATTCTGCGTCTTTTGACCCCATACTGTCCCCGAACGCCCTCCCATGCTCTGTATATAACCCTCATATCATCAGGTACAGGAGTAGCTTGAGAATGGGGGTTGGATTCCCCAGTACTGATTTCACCCAAGCTGCTTCGGTGAATAGGGGCGGCCTCGCTTCCAGTATTCGCTGGAGACCCTGAATGAAGCCATTGTTCAGGATTATCGCCTATTGTTTCTCCTGATTCTGCTCTTAGCCATGGCCCATATTGTTGGGTTTCCATGGGTTCCAAACAATTAATTTCATGCAGCGGAAGCGGAAATTTAACCATGGAATCCTTAA